>JAAAKQ030155372.1:5131-61026 GCA_010016005.3 Zanna intricata | reverse complement strand
TTTTAGCAAACCATGGCACCTCATCTATACACCTCACTAGTTTTTTTTGAAACCGCTATATGATTTCAACATTTATCTTCCTTGTCATGTCCCATAGTTAGACGCCTTACATCCATATTGGTTTCAGAATTGCTGAGTACAAAAGTAACTTATTAGACAAATATAAATCAGACCTCCTGCCCCGCAACCGATACAGTTCCTTGAACTTCATGTTATGTTACTTTCTCTTCTCCCTCGCATAAACCTTCCACGTCGAAAATCAAGGTACCTGACACTTCGAATGTGCGGTATTATAATGCCATTAAGGTGAATCCGTGGGCAGTCGCCTCATTGCGAATGTCACATAACTCGACATAGCTTGCTTGATTAACTCTTACCTTCTATGTACTCCAGCCACCTTTTGATTAGATTTAATTCGATTGTAGATTGAAGTCACAGTTAGATTGTCATCAACAGCTAGAATAACCGTTTCATGAGCAAAAAAAGCGACAGTGACTCCATTCTTAGCCGGAAGGTCGGCGGTGAAGACACTGTATTGTATAAGACAAATCCCAAAACTGAAACTGCGGAACCCTCAACTTGTATTGAAAAATGCTTGTTGTGCTTGATTATACTTTTTCTGGGAGAAACACCCGTCTAGATAGCTATGAAGAACAAGGTAATAAATTTGAGTAAAGTTCTTTTGCAGCTTCTATAAAAGCAGTTCAAAAAATTAGCTCGTTAAAATACAATACATTCAGCGTTAATCAGTCTTAACAACTGCATAATTTCATTTACTATTAAACTATATTTCCTATAAAACAACGATTGGTGTAGATTTACACATATGTACATTTATATTTGCTTACAGTTTAGTTACATTTCAATCTTTAATTTTAACATCGGTTAATGAATTGGAAAAAATGAATTTATTTTTTATTTTGAAAGTGTGTTAATAGTTTTGGATTCATGTTCTGTAAATATTGTTTTATTATTATTATTATTTATTTTTATAATTTCAATTATCATCAATTCTGTGATTATGTCCTACTTATAATGTAGGAGGATTACATTGCAATCTAAAATAGTAATAAAAAACAGTTAAAGATTTCTTGTTTTAAAAGTGTCTATAATTCATTTCTTGTACAAATATTATAGTACTGCACTGTTAGCTTTCTCTTTATAACTGTGGTTTTTTTTTCTCTAAATTATTTATTTATATAGACCTAATTAGTGTTGTATTAAAAAAAAAAGTTTTAAAAGTTTGCTGATTTGTATTTTATAAAGATTCCTATTATATTCATTTGTTAATGTAAAATTATAGTGAGAGATAAACGAGGTATTTCTTTTGTAAAATTGTGTAGAATTTCTACCTTATAATAATTTTACAGTTTGTAAGATTTTAAAAATTATTTTCTAATTTGTTAAAATTATTATTGTATAACTCCATGTATAAAAAAAATGGATTTATATGTTTTAAAATAAACTGCTTACAAGTTTTAATTCAGTCTTTCTATCCATTCATAAAATAATAAATTGTTAATTTCATCATCTAGTAGATATTAAAAAATATAATTTATGAGAAATTAATAAGTAATTAATTATTTTTTTAAAACATTATTTTATTATTTAAAAAAAAAAAAAAAAAATCTTTTTTGTAAAAATTATTGATATAAAAAGTAATTTGAATCATTATTCTTTGTTTATTTTAAAAATTATGACAAATTTCATTCATAAAATTGTTTAAATAATTATTTTTATATTGAAGAATAATAATCTAAAATGAACTTATTTTTAATTATACAGAGTATATTTTTAGTTTAGTTTAAAATCATTATTTTTTAAAAAATAATTTTAACTTCCAGCTTTAGAAGGAATATACAGTGTTCCTTCTAAAATATTATTATAATCTCTCAGAAGCAAAAAATGTGGGTGCTTTTCAGTAGTTATACCGCAACTAAAAAGAAAAACAGAAACAAAAGTAAGGCAAAAAATTAAACCTTGTTATTCTTTCTATTAAACTAATTATATAATTACCAATATAATATTACGAAACGCTTTTCAAATGCTAACCTTTTTTGTAATTATGTTGTAGTATATTTTTCATCTTTATTTAATTTGTAATTTTTTTTAACCCTTTTTAATAATTTTAAATTGATTTTTTTTTACTGATAAATTATAAACAGTAAATCTTAATTTACGTGTAAATAAAAAACCTCTAATATTATATAATGTCACCTGAATAGTATTATTATTATTATTAAAATAATTATTGAAAGTTTAATGTAAAATATAATCTATGTGCAAACACTTGCATTATCACATATGTATATATATGTTTGTAATTTATAAATTGACCAATAATAACAAAATATTTTTGCTTTAATAAAAATAAAATGAAAAGAAAAATTGATTTGATGATGTTGTTTTTTAAGGCATCTGCAAACAAGTTAGAAGGACCTTATTACATGGAAAGTCTCTCAAACGCAAAAAAGGTTAGCATATTAATAATAATAATAATAATAGTTATTAAATTCATAAATATTAAATTTTTAAATAATATATTAGTTAATTCGGGATTGATTTATATTTTTTTATTGTGAGTAAATTATTTAATGAAATTAATAGAAATTATTCTATATAATCATGATCAAAAGTAACTATTGTTTTAAACAAACGCTAATATTATCAGTACAATAAGTATTAATAATTCACGTAAAGTTTTCATTTATTATCTTGTACAGAAAGGAGATATATATCAATAATAATTGTTATAATTCATAGACTTAATCAAAAACCCTAATAGGCCTTTTATAAAGTTTTAATTAGGTAAAATTTTTTGCTTTATTTTTCACACTGCCGGGGCAACTGGACCCGCCGTTAGGAATAACTCAGTCGCCGCGGATTAGAATACCCTGTCTTGGGGCCCCTTAAGAACCCCCCCATCGGGGTTTCCCCTGATTCTTCGAGGCACCCGACTCTTCGCTCCTAATTAAGTAAACTTAAACTATTTTTATTTAACGTTTTTGTTATGAATTTGTACAAAATATCATAATTTTATTGAAATTCTCAAAATCAATATAACATTAATTATGATTTTATTAACGGTATGAGAAAAGATAATTTAGTTAAAAATTTGTAGGTCTTCACAATTTACTTTGTAAACTATCTCTGATATTTCCCTCTACCCAAAGAAAAAGTAATATATATATATAAGTTACCGAGTACAAGTATATAACGCATAAGTAAAAGATACTTCAGATTTTTTCGTATCACATTTAAAAGTTTTTTTTGCCATAGTGTTTAATTTACAATCGGTTTCAATCGACCGGAACCATACCTAAAATTCAATACAAAATAATTGCGAAATCCACAGATGCGGTAAACGAATATATACTAAACATAAATAAGTACATATAAGTTAAGTCCAAAGAACAATAATCTAAATCTAAAGTTCGGAATACAAAAAGAAAACATAAAAAAATAGTTTTATCATTCATACAAAGAATAAATAATCAGACAAAGAAACAGTAAACAAATCAAAGAATCAATAAAAGCGATGAAACGAAATGAAGAATTTTGACGATGCACAACACCTTAGAGTACCTGATTCATCTTAAATCTCGAAGAACTTACAAAGATAATGTATACAATCGAGGAGCCTAACGTCCTCGCTCTTATCCAGAAGGTTAATTGCTAGCCGTTTCATATATTTGTTAGTCGTATTTTATATCTTGTGACCGAATCATCTTATCTCCTCTCAAATGGTTGGCAATCCTAGATAATCATATATTTCAATGTTTTTCACTAACCACGACATTTCAGTGTTGTATTTCTGAATAGTTTAAAAAGTTCAAACATTTATTTTTTGTATTATTAAATTCGTATATTACAAAAAATTATCAATATTGTAATTTACAAAATGATTTATTAATTCGTGAAGATTAAAATCGGTTAAAATTATGTAACTTTAAAATTTTATTTGATAATCTCATATAATTTTATTTAAAAATTTAGATTAATTAAATAAGATTATATTTTTAAATATATCTTAATAATTTTAAAAAATATACATCTCTGAACAAAAAATTTTTTTTCTTACATATTTTATTAATTACCATTGTAAAAATATTTCATTAAATCAAATTGATAGTATTGCTTTTAATAAATGCGAACAATTAAAAAATAAAATTCTAATGCTACAGTAAATTTGTCCAGTATCAACAAAGTTGTAATTTAATATTAAAAAAATAAATAAATAAAGTCTCTCTAATCAGGAAAAAGATTTAAGAATTAAAAGAATTATTATCTATGAAAGTAATGAAGGATGAAAAAAAAAGATTATAATTTATAGAATAAATCAAGCATATTACTTGGATATATTTTGATAATAAGTTATACCAAGTCATTAAAGACTATAATATAAAAAGAATAATAAAAACTTATTTAGAATATAGGTCTAATAAATGAAGATATTGGTAGAAATGAAAGAAAAAAAAGAAGATAACTTTAATTCTTTTTAGTATGGTTGTTGAAAGACACTGAAGATGGACTGGTGTAATAATGAAGTTCCCCGAAGAATGCTGAAAGAAAATAAATTTTTGATAATTTTACTAAAAACAAGAAACGTCTTAATTGTATATATATATATATGAGATATGATTATATAGGAAAACTAATAATGGAAGGTTGTGTGATAAACGGAGGATACTAAGAGAGAAATAAAGATAAAAAAATATTTACAAGATAGATATCGTATCGGTTATGAAAGCTAGAAGGAATTTAAGAAATAATTATTAAAAAGAACTACTAAGAGAGATGTGGTCAACCGACTTTTGAAGGTACATTACAGAAGAAGAATTGCCGAACTGAATCCAAATAAATAATTATTTCTATTTTCATATATCCCATTTTAATAGACACTAACCAAACATTTTTCAATTAAAGAAGAGTTTTTTAAGAAATTTTTTTTTTAAATTTATTTATTTATAATCATGATTTTAATATTTATAATTAAATAAGCTAAATTTCGGTTTAATATTCTGTTTTTTTTCTAATATATATATATATAAGACTGATACATCCTGAGACAGTATTGTTTTGTGTTTATTAATGATCTATATGTATCAGTTAAAAAATAAAAATTCATTTTAAAATAACATTATTATAGAGATCTCATTTTTAAGTTTTTCTCTGTATCACAATATTTTCTTTAAAATATTTTCTTCTTACCTACTAGAAATAGTTTAATTTCTAGTAGGTACGAAAACTTTGAATATCATTTTTTTTTTTTTTTTTTCACTTTAGATGAAAAAAAATATCATATTCAAAATTTTTTACTGTTCTATTTTTTTTCTGAAATTGATATTACCTTAAAATCATAAATTGAATTTAATTTGTAATAAAATTAATCTTAAATAAGTTAATTATTAAATTTTACATACACATTTCCATAACAGTTTTATGAGATTACAAATAAAAAAAAAAATGAATAATTAAAATATCCATAAAAATCATTTACATAAAAAAAATCTCATAAAAACGTAAAAGAGCCAAAAAGTGAATAAAAAATTTTAAATAAACCGCATTAATTTACTTGTTTTTTTTACTGGTAATAAGAAAAAAACTATGGAATTTTGGATGAATCATTTGAAGAGAGAAATTATAAAAACGTAAAATTTTACTTTTCATCAATTTATCTTTGAAAAACGATTATTCTTTTATGTGCAATTTAAGATAATTACATATTTCTATACCATTACCAATGACTTACCATCCACTATGTTTTATTAATTACATGCTAATTGGTATTGAACTGTTTAATACATATATGTACGTTGGAAATATCGTAACTTTCTAATTATGTCGTAAATTATAAAGATAAAATCTTTAAGAAAAATTTTTGAATATATCTTATGCCTTGATTTGTTATTTGAATAATTCCAAGGAAATTATTTCAAAACATTATTGTTAGTATATTAGCTATATTATTCATTTAATTAATGTAAAATTGATCTTTTTATTATTCTATAAATTATGATTCCTTTTCTTTTCTTTTTGTCATATTATTTTATTATTCAGTCCTTGTTAGGAAAATTAAGTGACAGAATATTGAACTTAAGTTCATTTCGTCTAGTAATAATAGCAGTTATAATAATAATAATAATAAAGTAGTAAGTTTGTTATAAGGGTACTTACAGTTAGTGGACCATGAAACGGGGGGGGGGGGATCCAAGGAGGTCCATTGTCTACCATCTATGGAAACGAGACACTTGAATTCCAACGACCATTGGCCGTCTCCTGATGGGCGTGGTGGATTCTCCTTCAACTCGTCGTCCTAAACTATTCTGTTTTACTATATTATATATATATAAGGATTGAAATTGTTATTAGATGAAAAGGACGGAGATGTATATCCAGATACATAATTCAATGATCAATAACTTTTAATCCGGATTGACTCGATGGTTAATGATACCACAGCACTACCACAAGATAGACAAGTGACGTGTGTGGAGTGGTGTCTCTGTAAACGAATGTCCACTATTGACGCGCTTTCTAGTTCTAAAAAGAACCTCTCTACTTCTGTGAGAACCTTTTAGGAACCTTAACCACACATCATTCATTTTCTTTCTTCATTTTTATTTATTTATGCATTTATTATTTTTCTACTCATGTCTTCTTCATACTAGTACCTATTTATTTAATAAATAGTTATTTTCGTTAGATAAATATTAATTTATTTTATTTTCTTTGACTATTTTATAACCATTGCTAATATATTGAACTCATTTACATATTATAGTCTTTACCTTAAATTTAAAGCTTACCCATAAATTGCTACACATTATAAAAAGAGTAATCGTTGTAGAAATTGTTAATGTTCAGCTTAGTGTGGTATTATTAAATTATCAAGAGTTTTAACAAGTAAAATTATATAAATCGTAAATAACAGTATATTTTTATCTTGCGTTTTCAGATCAGCATATATTATAACACTTTACTATTAACTATATTTCCAAAAACTTTCATGTAATGAGCCATTAATTATTTTTAATAATTAATATTACTATTTTGCTTTCCCGGAGAAAGTTTGGTAACCTTACTAAAAATGGAGTATCAGGTTTTTTTCTTTGATTTGCAAATCTTTACGTTTTAGGGTCCAATTAGTATATCTACTCAAAAAAAAAAAAAAAACATACATTTCTTGCTGCTTCTGATCTTATAACTCACGATTGACTAAACCATTTTTCTTCAAATTTGGCTGAAATAGATTTATATATAAGGTATTATTCATATTAACTTTGTTTTTTTTTTCAAAATTCTTTAAGTGGGGTAGGGGGATATCAGGAAAAAGCCAATTTCAATTTTTCTTTAGAGGCATTTTAGAGAAAAATATACTGAACTAGACTTTTTACCTACAATGCATTTATAAATAAACTAAAAAAAAAAAAATCCAGAAAATCAATCCCTTCTCTTAAAATGGAAATATATATATATTTTTTTGTTCTTTTACTCTAACTTCCTTAGCCGGTCAAGTCATGTAGTTAGCCAGCTCTTTTTTTTATATTTTCCACTTATTAATTTAAATAATATAATTCAGAAAAATAATTTATCGTGCATAAGAAATTTATTTAACTAGGTTTTTGATGTTTTTTTTAATTGGTAATTGGATTTTTTTTAAAAGATAATCAGGTATAATTCTATTATGGATTGTAACATTTATACTCATATTTTATTTTATTTGCCAATAAATTATTATATTATACACATTTTAAGCAGTTTTTCTTTTTTAATTTATTCTAATTTTATTTATGATAATTATAACTACTCTGGTTTAGATGAATTTCTTTTTTTTTATATCTTCAGACTTTTCATCAACTATAATTTGAAAATTCTATTCTACATGATGTACCATTTTAATGAATTACAGAAGAGTGGATTTAAAATATTAAATATTTTATTCAAATTACTTAAAAAATATCATACTATGTTTTTAATGTAGAATATTTAAAAAATTTAAAAGGTTTGATTTATTACATCCGGCCTTAGCAAATATTCAATTTTTGTACATATTGTATGTCTAGGCTTAGCCTCATTAATTTTTTTGATTGTGTAATAAATATTAATACGTGAATGAATATATATATATAGTAATATAGTGATATTTAATAATACTGCACAGTAAGTGTAAATATAAGAGCTAAGTAATTTCAGTAGCGAGGTAGCAAGTATAAACGGAAATTATACATACAGAAGCTATAGTCTGGTAGGCAATTAAATAAGGGTCAAAATGAAATCAGCAAACTTTTTAATGACTGCCTCAGGTTATTTTTTCTACTCAGATTAATTATTGTTATTATTTTAAAATGTATGTGGTAATTTATTATTTCTTGTTTTTGGCTGTATCATAAGATTGATTAGCGCTTTTAAAAATTATACATACAATTTTTAGTCCGGTATCTTTCGTATTTAATTCTTCTCAATTTGGATTTTATAATTTTAATTGTATAACAACAGTTAAATTATAATTTTATAATTATAAAGATGAACTTTGTTTTTATAATTTAAATTAGTACACTTTTTTAAATCTCTTTATAGGTATATATATATATATATAAATGTAGTATAATGTAATTATAGATTCTTTTTCGTTTTACTGTTTTCTGATTATTTTCAGGTTTCTTAAAATAAATTATTCGATTTGGTCACTTCTTTGAGAAATAAAGAAGTCGACAACAAAGTTTTTATAATTTCTTTGCATTGGTTATTTATTCCAATATAGTGGAAAAATAATGATACCTGATAAAAGTTACCTAAAAGTTCAGATAAATAAAAAAAAGGTTTAAAAAATCAATATTTTTAAACTTCTAATTAGTTCCTCTTCTAAAAAATTCAGTTTAAAAATATGGAATAAATAAAAATAAATAGGAATTTTGGGACAATTTCTTTTTAAAATTGTAAGATAAATATGCACTCATGTACAGAATTTAATATAAAATTAGGTTATGTTTGTAAAATTTTGAAAAAACTGACCCCCAAAAACTATCTTCCCCAACCCCTAGAGATGTACAACGAGTAGCATAATATACACGAGTATATTATATATATAGGCGTGTAATAATATACACGAGTCTCTCTACAAAATATTACATATGAATGTATACATAGTTGTTTACATATTTTACATAGGCTGATTACTATACTATCCTTCTTGTAGCATAGCTTTAGAGCTATGATGCCAAAAAAAGTAAAGTTATACAAAAAAGTTAATTACAATAGCCTATGATTGTAATTTTTTCAATTTTTTATAATTTATTGCTGTAAACAAAAAAAAAATCTTATTTTTGCGAAAACCTATTTTTCGTACTGAATCAGAACTATATAGAATATTTAAAAATTAATTCTATTTTTTTTCTTTCTTGAAAAAAAAAAAACATCAACATACATAGTGAATTTGGTAGTTAAGATTTAACTTTTTTTAATGAAAGAATTCGTTGCTATGTTTACTATTAATAATCATAAGAAGTTACAGTAATAGAATGATCAATTTAGTATTTATAAACTAAAAAATCGTTCAAATATTTTTCCTATAATTAACTGTATACATTTTATCATTATTTTAATTTTAATAAGTAACCAATAATTTTATGATTAGAAAAACGTATTACATAAAAAAATAATAATTTAACATAAAATCTAGATAACATTTAGTGAGAAATACGTAATAATAGAACTTTTCATTGTTCTTATTTATTTATTTAAAAAAGTAATTAAAATTAGAACTTTTAATTAATTTTATAACCAATTAAAGTGAATTCAAATAAAATTAACAATTAGTGGTAGAAAATTAAATCAAATTAATTAATTTTATTTAATTCTTTGTTTAATTTTATCTTTTGTGGATAGGACCGTTTACTTTAATACATTTAATGTTTAAGTTCGCCTATTCTAAAATGTTATTATTGCTATTAAAATCATAGTTTTTTAGCTACCATTTTACTGATTATTTCCGTTGGTTTTAAACAACATGTTTTCATTATTCTAAGTAATAAATAAGTCTATTTATATGTAAATCTATTCAAATATATTTGTATTATGAATACTTGACAGTATTGTAAGAAAATACGTGTAATAAAATTTAAATATTCTAAATAATCTAGACCGTCTATTATCAAATAATCATATTGTATCAAAAATGTTATAATTAACTCAACATTATTTTATATTTTGAAATATTGATAATTTTTCTTCTTTACATTAAAGCCGATTAATTTTAAACAGATCTGAAGTTTTACGTAAAAAAATGAATGCATAGAAGAAAAATTCTCTTTTTTACGTGACTATTTTCAAAATTTTATTTACATTATAATTAATTTTTTCCGGAAATTATATCTTTAAATACAAACATATATTATAAATATCTTACTTGGAACTCAAGAACGTTACAGTTTATGAAATAGCTTTATACCAAACTAGTTTTTTTTTTAAATAGGCTTTTGAAATCCCTTTAACTCGTGAACATTTATTACATTTATAAAAAATTTTAATTATATCGTATTATATAAATAGAAAAAAAATTTCTAATTTTAAAAAAAGTAAAGAAATTCACTCCATATTGTATTTTTTCCTTATTACGCTGAATCCATTAAAGATCGTTTATTGATGAAAATCACAAAATATTTGCTTGCATTAGACAATGCAAGCAAAATGTGTTTCAGTATATAATATATCTAGATTATCATAACAACACACTAATTAAAATAAACAATCGTCTATTGACCAAAATTGGTAAAAGACAGTAAATATTTATAGGAAAGCTTTGAAATAGCCACTGAATGAGTGATTGCTCTATAAGCTGAGCAGGAAGCCCGGTGACAAGCCAGGTGTATCGTAAAACGCATCAGCAACTTTTGTGTACATTTTAATATTTTTAATGGCTCTCGTAATTGCTTTTTAACAGGTTGCCGTCCAAAGAAAATTATTGCAGAACAATCACCTTTCACGATCTGTAGCCCACACAGGCCGTGTACAAAATTGGTTTTCTGTTATATTAACTTTAATATCTCATTATATTTGTTTAATGTGCTTTAAATTATAACCTCTGGCTTGTTCTGTGCATTTATACAATAGTTAAATTTTTGTGCCCTAGTATTTTTTGATGCCTGTACAGTTTATAAACGACGATTTTTCTATTTTACATTTTATTTCTTAATTTATTTTTATCCCAAATAATGTTTTAGTCATTTGTGATTGTACAACAGTGATTGGGTGTAGAAACTACTTTTGAAATCTAGTACAAAACCTAGGAGTAATATTATTTAAAATAAAACAATAATAAATGGAATTAACGTAATATACATGGATTTTAAATTTTTTTCAATTCCTGATTTATAATAATAATAATAACTTGATTTTTATGCGAAGACTCAAATTAATAGGCTTTATATCCTGCTACACGATACGTGAGGGGAGAATTCTGTCGGAGTATTTTGATCATTGTAATCTGGATTTAGCCATGTAACTATGAATAGTGATTGCTTATTTAATAATTGTTTCCTTTATCCTTTTTTTTTTGCAGATATCACTGAGATACCCAGAGAAAAAGAGCCTAAATCGGAAGCTAAAGATCTGAGTCAGTCTTCATCTCATTATGCTACTGACCATCAACAACAGCAACAACAACAGACGGAATTAGAGGAAAGTAGACAGCTAGAGAACATGCATATGTGTCCGTATTGTAATTATACAAGTAATTCAGAGATGAGAATTCAAGCTCACGTCCTAGCTCAGCATTCAAATTCAGAACCTCCGAGATCATCGTCATCACCGGTAAAAGAAACACTTAATTTCCAATGTCCACTTTGCCAAGATGCATTTAAAGATAGGCCGCTTTTAGAAAGACATGTAATGCAGATCCATAGCGTGAACTCGGAAGGTCTGCAACGATTGCTGATGTTAGTTGATCAGTCGCATTGGCTTAATACAGTGTCCAGGCCTAACTCTCAACAAACAAATCAGCTTTTAAGTCCTACATCATCGTCACAATCTGGTATTAAGGAGTGCGAGCAGAAGCAAAATCAAACAGATATGAGTAAAATCGATGATGACAAAGATGATTTGCAAAATTTATCCTCATCTGAAGAACAAATTGAAGATGAAAATAAGTGCCAGACATGTTCTAAAACATTCCGTAATATCGATGAGCTCTGTTTACATCAGAATGAAAGCGGACATCTTGAATTAAAGCAGACACCGAGCGGTCCTGGATATTTATGTTGGAAGAAAGGGTGCAATCAGTATTTTCAAAGTGCGCATAGCCTGCAGATGCATTTCCGAGAAATTCATGCAAGAGGAAGTACGCATAGCCAAACTATGGCTGTATCTGAGAAACATGTTTATAAATACCGTTGTAGTCAGTGCAGTTTAGCTTTTAAGACGATGGAAAAATTACAGTTGCATTCTCAATATCATCTGATCCGGGATGCTACAAAATGTGTTCTATGTGGAAGAAGTTTCAGATCAATAATTTCCCTTAATAAACATGTAGAAATATCGCACGCTGATATGACCGAAGAGGAGATGATGGCGTACAAACAAAGCTTAATGAACAATCCACTTCTTTTGGCTTCTTTCAGCGGTCAAATTCTAGATCCTTCACTAAATGAATTGCTTAAAAGGGAAAGCATGAAAGTTGAAGCTGATGATATGATGGATGTGGATGACAGTCCTGGAAAAGACAATCAAGATGATGGAAGCACACAGATTGGTGATGGAGAAAATAGTGATGATTCTATAATTTATAGAGAACAGCAGTTTCTTGAAGACTACCTTAACAGTCAGGCGATAGCAGAAGATAGTTATAATGATCCTAACAGAAAATACAAATGTCATCGATGTAAAGTTGCTTTCACCCGTCAGAGTTATTTAACAAGTCACAATAAAACCTTACTGCATCGGAAGGGTGAAAAGTTGAGCTACCCGATGGAAAAATACTTAGATCCTAATAGACCATATAAGTGTGATGTTTGTAAAGAATCTTTTACTCAAAAAAATATCCTCCTTGTTCATTATAATTCGGTTAGTCATTTACACAAATTGAAAAGGGCAATGCAAGAACAGCAGCAACAACAAAATAATAATAACAATAATAATAGTTCTCCAGTGTGTTCGCAAACTGCTGCATCCATGTCAGCAGCAGCAGCGTTAGCCGCAAGCTTAGGTGTTTCACCACCAGCCAATGTTCCTATCAGTACAAAGTGTTCATCAACTTCGGATGAGGACGATAAAAAGCCATACAAATGTAACATTTGTAAAGTCGCTTATAGCCAGGGTTCAACGCTGGATATTCATATGCGTTCAGTTTTACATCAGACTCGGGCATCTAAAATACAAGATTTGGCAATAACTGGTCAAATAGATCTAAGTAAACCATTAATAGAACAGCCAGAACCTCAAAAAGCTCAGGATCAACATAAAAAACTAATACAAGATATTTTAGGTTCTTCACCTAAACACCAACAAACTTCGATGACTTCACCTTCTGGCAGTACAGCGACTCAAGTGTCTATGAACCAGGGTTCATCTCCTAATTCTGGATCAGCGGTTCCTGCTAGTGTTGCCTCTACACCGAATTTGACTTCAGTTCCTACTAGTTTAGCAATGTCTAATGCAAATACAAGCTCGACAACAACTGTGATACCTTCTCCCACTCAGCATTCCGGAATGCTCT
Organism: Zanna intricata; assembly: GCA_010016005.3. Lineage (NCBI taxonomy): Eukaryota > Metazoa > Arthropoda > Insecta > Hemiptera > Fulgoridae > Zanna > Zanna intricata. The sequence continues at coordinate 47,315 of JAAAKQ030155372.1, read as the reverse complement.
CTTGTCAGAGATGCAGTGCTCTTTTCGTCAATCAGGAACAGTTGACCACACATCAACAGCTCTACTGTCTTTTTGGTAGCCCTATGTCCCTTTTTCCACCTCTACCTACGCCACCTGCATCGACTCAAAATGCAATGACTCAATCCTTATCCTCCCCTCAAACAAGCAATAATAAAACGCCATCTCCGATACCACTGACTCCTTTAACTCCAAATGCTGATGATTTTCCTAGAATTACTATACCTACAAAGAAGTCGTCTCAAATGTACAAACATTTACTAGAAAGCTTCGGATTCGATCTTGTAATGCAGTTCAACGAAAATCATCAGAGAAGACAGAGAAAAGAACGAGAAGAAAATGAAAAAATGATTTCCGAAATCACTTCTACGACAACCCCCGCAGAAGAACTTCCTTCATTGCCAGAAGATCCCCCTGAACCGGAACATATCGAGGTGAAAATCGAAGAAGAACAACCGATAGTAAATGATCTACCGGAAGTGTCAAAATCCACTTGTCAACATTGCAATAAAGAATTTTCCAGTGTATGGGTGTTAAAAGCTCATTGCGAAGAAGTACATCGCGATCTAGTCCCTCTTGACTTCCTCGAGAAGTACGCTCAGCAATTTAAATGCGAGTACGAAAAGAAAACTGTACCGAGCAGTTCAGTTACTACTGCTTCTACAGGTACATCAACAACATCATCGTGTACAGCCACCTCGACCTCGTCTTCGACTACATCTACGTCAACATCCACATCATGTATGACGACAATAAGTACTCCAAAGGTTTCATCAACAACAAATACAACATCCAGCACAGAAGTAACACCAGAAAAAGACATAGATGAGAATAAAGAAATAATTCAAGCAAAACTTGGGCTGCAACAACATTCCCAGCAGCAACAGACACAACTGTCAACCCCACCTGAGACAGTGACTCGAGCGAGTACACCTACCGCATCTTCAACCCCAGCATCTAGTACAGATTCAATTCCTGCAACTTTAAGTTCATCTATAGCGGCCGCTGTAGCCGGTGTCGGTCAAGGCAGTTCTCAAACTAACATCCCGATGTCATTAGCTCAGCAAATGAACGAGATGCAAGCTGCTTTGAACGTCATGGCGGCTTCTCAGTTACAACAACAGTTGCAGCAGTTCAATCCGATGATGATGGGAATGGGACTTGGAATGGGATTACCTCTTGGTTTGAACATGCCAGCTCTAGCTGCTATGAATCTTCAGCCTCCACTTGTACCGATGATGATGCCACCACCACCGTTCGATCCCATGGTTGGTTTAAGCCAAAGTCAGAGTCCGCTCTTTTCACCTCAGACTAGCTCAATGGATCCTGCAACGATACTGGCCAAACAGCAACAGCATCTCCTTCAGCAACAACAACAGGTGGTCATTTATTAACACAGTTATTTTTAATCACATTTAAATTTAGTTCTCGTTTTTAATAAAATGTTTTAAACTCCCTATAATTCTTTTTTATAGATTAGTAATATAATGGGGAAATTATTCTGTTCATATTTTGTGTTTACGATGTAACACTTTTTTGAAAAACATTGAATTGATTGAAATTCATATTAAACGTATTTAGCAGCAATTTTTAAAAAAAATTTAATGTAGCTTCATGCTGCAGTTTAAACTTTATGCAAGTTTGCAGTGTAGACTTGTAACTATAATTAGTATACAGAAACATCATTTTATGTATATATATATATATATATATATATATATAGCATTATTGCCACATGTTTTCCCTTAAAGTGATTGTTTACAGAGTAAAAATTAGAATTTACATTAAACATTTATGTTCACTTCTCGGTTTTGACTAGTATGATAGTGTCAAATGAAGACTGTGGTTTCACTTCTTGCTACACATTACGACATATTATTTGTAGTTTATTTATATTTATTACCAGTATAATTGTAGTTTATTATTATTGTAATTTATTATTGGTATTTCTACATACTGTTTGATAATAATAGGCACATTTCAGACAATAGGATTTTATATGGTCGTGTTTTCACAACAGTTTACTTTCTTTTTCTTAAATGCATGTATGTTTACAAATAAATGTAGCAGTTGCATTTTTTTACCAAATTAAATTCTTTGCAGTTTTCTAGAAGAAATTCTTATTAGAAAAAAAAATAATTGGATTACAGTCCCGAATTCTTCTATTTAGTGGTTATATATCGAACACAGTATCTGGTAAAATTAGAATTAAAAAAACACATTTATGATGACATATCTGTTTATCCAATAAACTATTTTTTTTTTTTTAATTTTGTATTTTATGTTTATTTATTTGTGGCAAACTATTATCATTATACTACATAACATTTGTTACAATTTATTATGCATTATTCTTTAATAACAGACATCTTAGTAAAAAGTGCAAATTATGTAAATATTACTTAACACAGTACATTAAACTAATAACAATAACATTACATTAAATAAACTAATAACAATTACTTGTGCGCTCATGCGTATATATAAGTGTGCATGATTACGCATTTTGTATTTATGTATATATTATTAATATTTGATTGTGTATATGTTTTTACAGGTGAATGCATCACAACAAAAGCGGGCTCGCACTAGAATTACTGATGATCAACTTAAAATTCTGAGAGCGCATTTTGATATAAATAATTCTCCGTCTGAAGATCAAATACATGAAATGGCTGGTCAAAGTGGACTTCCTCCTAAAGTAATAAAACACTGGTTTAGAAATACTTTATTTAAAGAACGGCAAAGAAACAAAGATTCTCCTTATAATTTTAATAACCCACCATCAACTACTTTAAATTTAGAAGAGTATGAAAAAACTGGAGAAGCGAAAGTTATGCCTCTTAACTCTTCACTTGAAGAACAAACCCAGTCAAGCGCGGGGACTAGTAAAGAAACTACACCAAAAGACTCACCAATCACACCTACATCTGTGAAAAAAAAACCAACACCATCACCGTCCCCACAATCTCATCATACTCAGATACAGTCACCGCCTCCTACACAGCATCAACAGCAACAACCTCAGCAGCAGCAGCAGCAGCAACAACAACAGCAGCAGCAACAACAACAACAACAACCGCAACAGCATCACCAACAACAACAAACACAACAGCAACACCAACAACAGCAGACTACATGTTCGTACCAATCGCAGAGTCAACAATTTCCCCACCCGCCTGAGGCAATAAAAACGGAACCGAAGGATATCAGTAGTATGCAGTCTCCTCTAGTCGAGTCTCAAGAACATAAGTTTAATAGTCTCATTATGGAGACAGAAAATAGACTGAATCGAGAGATATTAGATGAAAAACCAAGCATCTTTCATACTGGCCCGCTGCATTCACCACCAAGCCCTAACATGAATGATAGAATGAATTTACTACCTACTAGAAACAATTCTCCAGAAAATCTTACTCTTACATCAATAATATCTTCTCAGTTGGGACCTGACTCCCTTCCTGGAAATAGTACTCCTATATCAATTGCTTCTTCACATTCCAATATGCTACCCCCAAAACTTACTCCATCTAATTTTGCAACACCACCTACTCAAGTTGCTACCTCATCCACTGGTATATCCTTGACTCCAACATCAAGAAGTATCAGTCCTGGACGCTCTAATTCTGCTGATTGTTTTACTCATGCAATGCTTGCTGGGGCAGGTGGTAACAGTAATGGTAGTAATTCTTCAGGAGGTTCTTCGGGAAAACGAGCCAACCGAACAAGATTTACGGACTATCAGATAAAGGTTTTGCAAGAATTTTTTGAAAACAATGCTTATCCTAAGGACGATGATTTGGAATATTTATCTAAACTGCTCAGCTTGAGTCCAAGAGTAATCGTAGTTTGGTTTCAAAACGCTAGACAGAAAGCCAGAAAAGTGTACGAAAATCAGCCTCCAGTAGATCCTGCTCCTGGATTGGATGAGACAGGTGCCGGAAGATTTCAGCGAACTCCTGGTTTAAACTACCAGTGCAAGAAATGTCTCCTGGTTTTTCAGAGGTATTATGAATTGATTCGTCATCAGAAAACTCATTGCTTTAAAGAAGAAGATGCAAAAAGGTCAGCTCAGGCTCAAGCTGCTGCTGCTCAAATTGCTGCAGTTTTATCTTCTGAAGATTCTAATTCAAGTACAATCATTGAACAAAATCAACAGTCAGGGATTCCTGGTGTAACTGCAACCAGTAATCCTCCAACACCTGCAGCACCAGTTACACCTACACCTTCCCAATCAATATACCCGCAGTCGCCTGCTCCTCCAAGCACACCTACACCAGATCCAAAAGAAAGTTCCTTTCAATGTGATAATTGTAACTTAGTTTTTCCTAGATTTGACCTATGGCGGGAACATCAACTTGTTCATATAATGAACCCGAACTTATTTCCATCATATCCCCCTGATAGTCCTTTTGGAATCCTACAACAACATGCTCAGATGCAACAACAGCAGCAGCAACAACAACAACAGCAGCAGCAACAACAGCAACAGCAGCAACAACAACAGCAGCAACAGCAACAACAACAACAACAACAGCAGCAACAGCAGAAACAAGATAGCCTGCAGCAACAAAGTCAACAACAACAAACAGACTCTCAGCAGCAAACACAACTGACTCAGCATCAGCTGAATTCTCTTGGAGTTGCAGATTTATCTATGAACCCCAATGCTGCACAGCATCCACTACTTTCTATGCTTACAGCTAACAAAAGAAAGTTCGACGAATTTGAGGAAATATGTGATCGTGAAGGTGATCAACCTAAAGACAAAAGATTAAGGACTACTATTCTACCTGAACAACTAGATTATCTGTATCAGAAATATCAGATAGAAAGTAATCCATCACGTAAAATGTTGGAGAATATTGCAAGAGAAGTGGGGTTAAAAAAACGTGTAGTTCAGGTTTGGTTTCAGAATACAAGAGCTAGAGAAAGAAAGGGACAATTTCGTGCTCATTCTCAGGTAATAAACAAAAGATGTCCCTTCTGTCCAGCTCTGTTCAAAGTCAAATCTGCTCTTGAAAGTCATCTGACAACAAAACATGCTGAACATTGCAGTCGGGGAGAAATAAATATTGATGCACTTCCTGATGAGGAGTTAAGTTTGGAATCAACTCCGTCTTTTACTTCATCCCAAATGGGGGGAGAATCAGGATCAAAAGTTCCTACTAATTTTGGTTCAAGTACACCAACGTCCAATATGATGCCCCCAATATTTTCTTCTTTTCACTCCGACATGGAAAATTCGTTAAAAAAGTATTATGAAGAGTCTATGAAAAGGTATATAAGTGGACTCCATGCTCATGCTACGCAGAACGGAAATATTGGTAAAGATGGTTTGCCCACAGATTTAAGAATGAAGGGAGATGGCAGTGTACAAGTCGGTGAAGGTGGAGGAGATAGTCCCCTCGATCTAAGCAGGCCTATGAAATTAACTCTTGATCAAGAGGTACGTTCGCTGATGGCAGATCCTGGTCCATTAACTGATCTCAGTGAAAGAAGTCTCTGCGGAGACGACGACTCATTATCTTTGTGTATGTCAGAAAGTACGGATAATATGGATGGAGAAGAAAGTAATCCGGCATCACCTGCTTCAAGTCCTAGCCAACAAAGTGGTGGTGGAGGCAACCAGCAAAGACAAAGTGCCGGCAAAAGATATCGCACCCAGATGAGCAGTTTACAAGTCAAAGTTATGAAATCTCTTTTTAGCGACTATAAAACTCCAACCATGACTGAATGTGAAATGTTGGGAAAGGAAATCGGTCTTCCGAAGAGGGTAGTACAGGTATGGTTTCAGAATGCCAGGGCGAAAGAAAAGAAAACTAAACTAGCCCTACAAAAAGTACTTGGAGGACCGGAGAATGAGCCCGCACAGAGATTACCTGAAGAATGTAAATTGTGCCAATTCAAATACTCGCACAAATATTCTGTGCAAGATCACATATTTACAAAATCTCACATAGAAGTAGTCAAGGCGTACCTAGAAAGCAGACTAAGTAAAGCCGAACTTTCTGGTAACGCAAGTGATGGAGAGTTCACAATACCTTCAGCACCTAGTGGCTGCTCAACGGATGTTGTTAATCATAACAACAATAACAATAATAATAATAACAACAATACAAGCCAACAGCAACAGCTAGCTCAACTACAGATGCTGCAAATGGCTGGTCTCAACCTACCCGCTGCCCAGGCGATGGCTCTTGCTGCTGCAAAAATGGATCCAAAGGACCAGCATCCCTCGGCTGAAGACGTCGCCCTGTTACATCATCTGTACGGTCTTGGGCTTGCGTCCTTCCCCCAGAGCTTCATGCACCCCGGCATGCTGTCATCTACCGGTAAGTGCACAATTAAACAAATTTTAAATCGTAATCATTAATTAATAACTATGATCGATTGATCTATATTTGTAATTCTGGTATTTGTTAGAAAATTACATTTTTAAACGTGATAGTACCATTTAACAGTTTTTAAAATAAAAACTGGGGCCCTAAATACTTTTACTGTTTTAATCAGTAAGAACTCTGGTTAGAACAAAAATAATATTAATTACTTATTAATCTATAATATCTAAAATATAAAAAAAGGTTTACGAAAAGTATGTTGAAATAAAATTTTTTTTTTAAAAAGTTTAATATTAAATTATTGAGACAGATCTCAATTTTTTTGTCATTAAAAACAAATTTCATAGTTGCAAAATTTTATATATTTTACATATTTGATTTATTTACGATTAAAAATTAAAAGTATTTGGTTCATTATTTGTTATTATTTACAAAAATTAATTTATTTGATTTTAAAAAAATGCTGTTAATCAATTATTTAATTAAATTTAAAAACGGTTTTTTGGCTTTATAAATTAATAGAAAAAAACAATGGAATGTGTAAATTTTATTCATATTTAAATTTTTAAAATACTAACAGTCTTCATTTTGAACGATTTAATTTTCATATACGCATAATGAAGATTTCTTTGAGTTATTTTGGAACAATGTAATTGAGGTAGGGTTGTGATTCTGTTATTATCTTTGAACGGATATCCACAAAATGTTTCTTTCATTAGATCTAATTATAATTTCATGTAAATCTTGGATGTTTCTTCAAGTTTATATACTTAAGTTATTTTAATTCTGCTTCGTTTTCAGTCTAAATCAATATTTACTTTGAAATCAGAATAATCTATACACAACTAAAATTTAATAACATTTTTGTTTAATTACTTGATTAAATTTTTTATTGACTTCAATTTTGTTATATCAATCTTACAAAACGTATTGTTTTAGAATAGTAAACCACAGTAATTATTATTATTTTTTTTTTTAATGAATCCTTATTAAAAAAAAAAACTATATTTTTATGTTAATTTATAATATACTGTTTTTCAAATCTTTGTTTTATTTAATCGCATTATGTTTTCTAATAATAATCGTTTCGGTTGTAAAGGGCTAAGGCGATTTTCTATGCTCATTATCATACTAGTTTCGTTGCATAAATTATAGAAGTGTATGTATATATATATATATATATATATATAAAGATTAAAAAAGGAACTAACCTAACTAAAAGAGGAAAGTTTAGAAGAATTAGAATGGATTCATTTTATATGTGTTCATTGGAGCATGCATTTAATTTATACAGTAAATCACGGCAATATAAAAGAAAGGAAAGTCGTCGGATAGGTTGAGCGTTCGTCATTAAAGATTGTACCCATGCCAGGCCAGCGACAATAACTCTGTATAAAGGTTTTCTTAGGTTAGTATAATATAGTACACACACACACACACACAAACACAAACATACATTTACCCACACCTATGCTTCTGGCGGTCTAATTTCCAGACCATTTGGATTGCTGCCTGTGAAAACAGAAATATGCTAGCATATGTATGCTTGATGAAGCATAGCTCAGGTTTTTAACTCCTCACTTCCCTCTCTTTTACCTTCTCCCTTTTTCCATTTCTCTACTCTCTTTACCATCCTACGCTGTAGTGTTATACGTATAGTCAGGTAACAATACCTGATGGTAATTTCACACCCAGTCCCTCTCGATTATTGTCGTCCATTTACCCTTTTATATTTGTTACCTCTCCTTTGCTCCTTTTTTCTTTACAATAATCTCGTTGTGATCCTTGTTGATATAAATTACTAGAGATTTTTTATCGCGTATATTCATATTCATAGAATATCAATTATTTGAATTAGTAAAACTGTAAAATTTAAATACATATCACATCTTTGGCTATTCTATAAATTAAAAGAGGGTTTAATTTGAAATAAGATTTTTACGACTCCATTTCGAAAATATTTATTTTATAATATAATCCTGTTTGTTTTTTTCTAAAGAAAAAACTATCAAGAGGATATTTTAATATCTTAAATTATTTTTTTTAATTTAATTAAAAAAAAAAAATTGCCGTTAAAATATTTCTAAATTTTATTCTTAATTAAAGCCATATCAGAAATATTTTGGTCACATTTTATGTAACTTTAAAATATATCGAAGTGCATAGGTAAAAAAGAATATAATATATATAGCTACATATATATATAGTAAATTTCGCACTAAATTTTATCGGTTCGGCTTAAATAAATAATAAAACAAATAAGCATTATTTAAAAAAATGTTAAGATAAAAATTAGGGTTTAAACGGTAAACTAATAATAATTATAGTGTATTAATATTGGAAGTTTTATGCGCAGATTGACATATTTTTATTTCTATCTGCGCATATATGGGATTGATAGCTGTAGATCGATAGAAATGAAGCAACCTATATTTATATTATTTAATTTATTAGACCATAAGTAAATAGAAATATTTTTTATTTTAGTACATGTTTATTTATATTACATAATTTGTTGAAATAATTATTTATTATAAGGAAGGATTAATTATTAAGACAATATCTTTATTGAGCATATTTATTCTTTATTTTGTATTTAATTAATTTGCTTGAGAACTGACAAAAAATTATATTTTGGTTATTTTTTCCTTTAAATTTGATGTGTTCTTTTTACAAAGAGTTTTCTTTATTAATCTTATTATATTTGCTATTTTCTCATGATAGTTAACTATTAATAGTTTTAGAAACTTGCAACGCTTTTTTTAATAGTTGTTCTCGTGAATTTATTGAATAGGATTTTATTAAATAACACCAATTATATTTTTTTATTTATTTAATTTTTTAAACAGTTGATTATTAAAATTATTTATCTTGCGTAGTTAGGTTCAAATCAATGAATATTTAAAGAATTTTAGAACTATCCATATTAATCAATGGATTATATACCAAGATTTTTGATAAAGTAATTTAATATGAATAACTTAATGTTTAGAATTTAAAAATATTTGTCCACTTAATATAAATTTAATTTTTAAAATTTTTTTACTAAATATGTATTCGGTATAAAAATTAATACGTAACTAAATAAAAAAAAATAAAATAAAAAATTATAATATTTTCGATTTACAGAAGTGATAATTTTGCTTATTGGTAGTTAGTTAACTTTGAGTTTCGACTGAGAATTTTTATTACATCATGTGATGCGACAAAACTAGTGGGAATGTTGTTCATTGTAACATTATGAATTGGAAACTAAAACCGGTTGAACCTAGGCTGCTGCCTCATTGCCGACCCGTGTCTGCCTTCTCGATTATTCTCTTTCCTTCTTTATCTCCCTTTCTTCTTGACAAGTTTTCAATTTCTTTTTATTCTGATACACATGCCATCTGAGGATGGTCGTCTTCACGTTCTTTATTTCATTAAAAATTAGTGTTGTTTTTTCTTTATCTGATTTTTTTTTTTTTTATATGTATAAATGATGGAAAAAGGTTTATGTTATTTCTTTAATATGTTTTATTTATAATAAATTAACTTCAATTACATGTTTGTGTTTTTACTACACTTACTTACATGTTCGTAAACCAGTTAAAAAGTTAAAGGAATTTTTTTGATTAAGGGAAATTTCTGTCTTTTGCCGAGTTCAATAATAGATTAATAAGAAAATTAAAAAATAACAAATTTTATATGTATATAAATAATTAACATCATTTTAGTCGTTATCGATTCACTTCAGGACGAAGGTCTCTTCAGCACGTTTCCAACTATTATGGTCTTCTACAATCTTCTGCCAATTCAGTCCAATGTCCTTGATAATATCATCAATCTAACGAACCTTTGGTCTTTTTTTTTTTGTGAACGTTTAACATCTAGTGGTATCCTTTCAAGTGCTAATTTAGTCCGTCTGCTACCAGTTCTTGCTACACGGCCTACCCACCGCCAGTTTAATTCTTTAACTTTCATGATGATATCTTATACTTTAGTTTGTTTTCTGATTCATTTACAGGTCTTCCTATCTCGTCTTGCAACTCCAAGCACATATCGTTCCATATTTATTTACGCTACACACAGCTTCTGTAATGATTGAACGGTTAATATCCAAGTTTCGCTTCCATAGGTAAGGACTGGCAGGATGCATTGATCGAAATTTTCTTTTTAAGGCAAAAGGAGAGTTCCTCTTAAAAATCTTGTTAAATCTCCGAATATATATATTAGAATGTATAATATATATATTCGTAATATATATATAGATAGTCTGATTGATTCCAATCGAAGATAGGTTTTTATATTATTTCATTTTCACTCGTATTTAGTTATACTAAGTATTTATATTATTCAAAATACCTTCAAAAATGTCATAGCCCACAAGAAACAGCTCATATAATAATACTTTATTATTATGATGAATTTATCATGAAAATGTATATTTTTTTTAAAAAAGATTTTCTTTCTGTGATTATTTCATCCAGATATTTGAAATGTTGGGTTAGTTGTAGACCTTTCCGACTGTTCTCTATAATAATAGATGGAGTCTCTAGAATAGAGATTCAATCCGTACAATTTTTTTTTTATTTTTTTTTTAATGAAATTATTTACTATTCATAAAATTTTATTTTATTATTTGTTTGAAAATTTGTATTATTAATCTGAACTATGCTATCATTTTCACTTAACGCTATAATATTTACGGCTATATATTTCAATTTTTTTCTAAAATTATTTTTTTTTTACTTTGGAAATTTACTATACATCATTATGTAATTGTACAATTACTATATATGAGGAAATAAGGATACTACATTCATATTATTTTAGGTAATAATTTCTTATACTGATAGGTTTTAGTTCTGTAAGTAGAATTGTTTCATTTTATATTAATTTTCCGGATAATATGAATGAAAAAACATTTCTTATTTTTTATTTATTTCACATCAGTTTTTTTCTACTTCTGAATCTACATATGTTTTTTTTTTTATAAATGATTTTTTTTTAATATAAATTATTATTTTTCGTTGGGTATTTGATGTATAATTGTTTTTTTTTTTAAATTATTTAATAGAATTGTATGTAAACTATTCTTTGAATTTTTTCATCTACTTTTATCACTTTTTTTTTAAATTCATTTGTTTGACTGGTTTGTTGGTTATCTTATTTTATGTAAGTTTGAATAAATTTAGTAAATTTAAAACATATTATTTTTTTCTTTATGATGTTCAAACATTGCATCAGTGGCATTTCAGGATATGAGTTATTAACATATTAAAACCGGACGTAACATTTCTTTACGAGTTGAATCATAAGTCGCTGAGTACGATGACTAAATCTTCATTAAGTAGTAACATTTATTCTTTTTATTAACAAAAAAAAAAAAGAAAGAAGATAAAATTATTTTCTTAAGTGAGGTTTTTAGTAGATTTATTCATGTTTTGCTCGCTTAACATATTTATTGTATTCATGGCACGGTAAATTTCTTGTTAAGGTAGGTCGGTTTTATGTAACCGTAGACATATAAACATATGCATTTATAAGCATACATACTCATATACATGTATCGGTTTCTCAGGAGGGTTCCTGTAACATTCGAGAGTAAGATTCAACCTCTAGCCTCCCTTGTCACAAGTTTTACCACAGGCGCATTTGCATCGCTCGTGCAGAGAGGTTTGCTGCCTGTTCCGTACAATATTTACATACAACATTATGTCCACACGCGTTATACCCGTATGTAAATAGTTTAGGCGGTACATTAAGACATTTTCTTCTCCCCTAAACTAGCAGCCGGCGTGCACCTTGCTACCGGTTGATTTAAATATCATATACTCCTCGGTACAGTCATCGTTTCGTGTTTAAAGTCTGTACACACGTACATTACCATAGTTATCGTACACGTCCACCCTTTTTCTATGACCTACTGGTCCGGTACTACTCTTTTGCATACAGTTAAGACTCGTGCCAAAAACCCTTTTTTTTTCTTATATACTCGTGTCATTTATTTACTTACGGCTCAAAAGAAATTATAATCAGCTTGTTATAAACTTTATAAACCGTTCCTATTTTGATTCATAAGCAAAATCCCATGAATCTTTCTTAAACAATTTGTTAAATATACGTATAATATCCTTTTCATACAGTTATTTTATTATTTCTTATTTATTCAATGTGTTTTTCCTTTTTAATGCTAAATTTTTTAAGTTTTATATTGGTTTTTTTTTAATTTCCGGTTAATTCATATTTCTTATTAATTTAATATACAAAAACGATTTATTATACTTTATGTAACTTATGTAAAATGACTTTATGTTACTTATGTTACTTTTTGTAAAATAAGATAAGATACAAGCATAAAGAATGTCTTTTAATTATTGAATGAAACTTTTTTGACAGTTGTTTAGTAAAAGATGTTTGTGTTTGTATGTATATATGTATATATATACATGTATATAGTTTTATCGTAAAATTCGAATTTGTAATGACATTCATATTTCACAATTTTATTTATATTTATCATATATATGCACAAAATTAACATATTATTATCGTATTGGAAATTAATTACTCTGAGATTTAAAATATTATTTTAGGAACTAATTTGTGTTAATCAAATTATTTGTGTAACTTTCATTAATTTCTCTTTTATATAACAATCTATTGTATTTAAAATCATTATTGTTTACGTATATTATTTTTAAATTAAATGAAAATATTTCTAAAATGAAAAACATTATTTTTTTCTTAATTAAAAAATTTACTGATGCTAATTTATAACGGAGCTGTTTAAAATACAAGTAATCATTTTATTCGTATGTATTTTTAACCGATATTTCTTTATCTTAAAACAAATAAAGTTATTATTTATTTATTTTTATTATTTTTATTTTATTTATTTATTTCTTTTTACTAATGAATTAATTCACCACAGAAGCTTTCAAGGAAGCTGGTATGTGGGAATATGAAGATGGAAATTTGTAGCCTATGAAAAATGCCATACCCTTCGAATGAAAGACTGAGATGCTACCACTCCGCCACGGAGTTCAACTTTTGTTGTAATTATTACGATTACAGAAAATCTATTATTGGTTAGTAGTGTTATGTATTTTTTTTTTTTTTTAGTTTATTTTGATATTAAAACTATATATATTTTTTACATATTCCTCAAAAAAAAAAAAAAAAAAATTGCTATCTGTTTTAGAAAGAAACTAACAATACTTAAATAGATAATTTAAAATCTGAATAGGTTTTACTAATTTTATCGTTTTTTCATATTTATTTTTGGTTTGAATATTCTTTAGTGATATATTTTCATAAATCATAATCTTCGTAGAAATGATGTAATTTGAGAACTGTAATTCTGTTAAAAATATGGTGTATTATAAATCACCAATATATTTTTCGAATTAAAACTGAATTTTTTTTAATATTTGTTTTATTTTTTAAAATAATCAGCAGTTTTTATTACATTATATATTTTTATCTTGGAAAAAGTCGATCAATTTCAGTAATTTTCTCATTCTTTTTTTTTTTTTTTTTTTTTTTTTTTTGGTTACTCATGTTTTAAGAGTAATTTTTTTTCTTTCATTATTTTATTGCTTAGTTTTATTTTAGAATTCTTTTTCATTTTGTGCTAGTCATATTTTATATTTTGTATACGATAGGGTTGTAGAATAAAGGAAGGTGTCCATCTGAACTTAGTAAGAAGTTTGTCATACTCTGTTATATCGACGAGCACCCTCTTATCTAATGGCCTCTAATTGGAGTTGAGAGTGATACCACTTCTGTGAACAAAGCTTCTTCTATCGATCTTTTGAACCCTGTTCATTACTCTATCTCTCCCATTATATGATGACAATAATTAGATTGCATTTCCATCATTTTTTTCTCAGATAGACAGAGATAAAAAAAGAAGATTGCTTATGTTAGGTTGTTTCTAACCACCACTTCCCGCTTCTTCTAAACTACCCTTAAAATGAAAACTTAATGAAGGAAGACCTGAGTCATCTTTTTATTTTTTTTCTCTCTCGCTTTCTCTTTTCGTTTTCCCCTTTTTTCTAACCCTGTTTGCAGTTTCGATAAAGCTGGATAAAGAAAACGATGGGGGTGTTACTTGCTTTAGAACATCCTTTGTTTGGTGGTTTTTCCCTGCAAGTTTTGAATTATACATATCAAGAGACAGTCATCATCAACCGATTCTTTTTCCCTTAATATCTTATATATTTATATATCCCATCCTTCTTATGATACACTCAGAACGCATTACTTATATTATAAACCATCCATTTTATATAGACTTTCACGAAATAATATATCTAACCTTTGTAATATTTACAATGCTCACCACTGACAGAAATCCATTTTTATAAAATGGAAATAAATACAAAATCGTATAATCTACGTTAGGTACCCGTAAAATTTATATTTATACTTTTTATTATCCTCATTTTGATAAAATAATTGTATAAAATGATTTTAAATATTAAAGAATAAATTTAATATAGAATAATTGATGATCAGCGCATAAATATAATTAAAAATTTATTTCTATGAATTTTAAGACATTTTTGTTGCAATTTCATTAACCACCAGGTATATAATGTGTGTATTTCTCTATTATACAGCATATATATATATATATATATCAATATTATTATGATTATTAAATTACTTTACATCCTTTACCCTATTATTTTTTTATGCTTTTCCAATTTCATAATTTGTTGTCTTTTAAAACATTAATTTTATATATGAAACTAACAGTGCTTTAAAATACGTACTCTTCCAATTTTATATATCTACATATATATAGTTTTTTTTTTTTTTAATATTTTAGTGTTAATAAAACAATGTGATAAATATTTCACTTATAATTTTTTTATAAAAGAATATTTATTTAAAGAATAAATTTATTAAGATTTGTTTGGCATTAACAAAAAAGTAGTATTTTTTTTTACATTGTTTAATAAGGGCAGATTTCGCACTTCATAATGAAAATATCGTGGAAAATAAACTAAATAATAATGTTGTATAAAATGAAAGAAATTTCAAGCTTTAGAACCATTTACAGATGTTTTAATTAAAACTAAAGCTACATTAGATCGATATTTTGATATTAAATATTCATCTTCAGTATTTTTTTGCGGAAAAGTATATATTTTTAATAATATAAAACTAGAGAATTTATCTGATATTTTAGAATAAGAGTAAGAAATTCAAACAATTATTTTCGTTCTGGACATTTCCAATAGAAAAGTGTAAATTTAGCTTAAAAAAAATATCTCAACCATTTAAATCCCTAATTAATATTTCCCTTTGACGACTGTACGAGCTGGATTCAATTTTAATCTAGTTTAAAATTAAATTCATTATTTTTCTTATATATTTTATTAATTTTTGAGTTCATAGTTGTTCCACATATTTACTTATGATGATCGTTTTAACAATCAAAATGATTGTTTTATATGTATATATTTATATTTTAAGTAAATTGTTATGAATGATTTTTGAACGTATGAACGTTTTGAAAGTTTTCTTTTTTATTTCACAATGATTAAGTGTAACTCTTATATTACACTTGCTCTTTCAACCTAATATAGTTATATATATATATATTTATAACTATGCATAGTTATTTATTAAAAATCAAACTTTATGCAAATTTTTTGCTCACAAAGTGTATAATAATTGTTAACTTTTTTGATTTTTAATACTTTTTTTTTAATTTTATGTAATCTGCGTGCGTGTTGTATGTAATATGTGTGTTTGTTTGTACGTACGCGCACACTAGATATTTTTATATTGGTTATAACGTTCGCATTTACAAATAATTACGGACATAAATAATAGATAAGGGGGATATGACTCATGTGTTTTATTCCAAAACAGTAAGTTACAGTACAAGCTGACTCCCAGAAATACAAAAAAGCTAATTCACCCCCTTTCTTCTTCCCACCATCAGTATTGCCCTTTTCGTATCTACGTATCAGTATTGGTAGATTCAGATTGTCCTTAATTTATAACTTGCATCACCCTTCGCCTTCATCCTTTAACATAAAAAGCCCATAGCGAGACACATGGGTGCCATAGCTCTGTCCCCTCCTAACTAGTCGGTCCATCCCCCTGGAACAATGCTCTAAAAAACTAACTTTCTTCCCTCACCCCTATTTTTTTCCTCCGCCCTTATATCTAGAGCTCTCAGAAAAATGGGTTCTTTATGGAAATGTTGAATGTGTAATCCATATTGGAAACATAAGGGTAGTATGAGTATTTATGACTGCCTCTACACGATGGGAATTCGTAAAGGAATATCGTTTTACTGATATGATCAACATCGTTCTTTAATTTTTATATATATATTTTTTTTATCTTATATTTTTAAACTATAGAATTCTTAAGCACCGTATTTTTTTAAAATATTTTTTTAACCGATTTTCTTCAACCGAATTTAATTTTTAAATTATTTCCCTGTTGAAAAAATTATAATAATACTTTATAGTTTAGACTTGTATATATATATATATATATATATATAAATACTCGTGTTTTAAGTATATGTATATTTTATACATTTTTAAAAGTTAACCTGTTTAATTTATCAATTTTAATTTAAATTTACGTCGATCTAAACAAATTTTTTTGTTGTTATTTATTATAGACTATTTATTTATATACGCCTATCTTGAGCTATTAACAGACAAGGATTTGACGTTAATTTTCTTGTTTATTTCATGTACTTTATAATTTATCTTTATTGCTTCGTCAAAAATCCAGTTTGTCTAAATAATCCACGCTAAAGTATATTTTGTTTTATTTTTTGTTATATTCGGAATTAATTAAATATTACTTAATTTGTGACTTCCAAAATTTTTATCTTAAAAAAAAAATTAAAAAATACAGTCAACTTTTTTATTTTCTTGAATTTTGTGATATATTATTTTTGTTAGTGATATGTGTATATTGGTCAGAAGAGTTTTTTCAATTCGGTTTTAAATATTTATGTTAGATAATATTTCTTAAAGTTGTCTTGTTACGAAATAATGTTGTTTCTGATAGAAAAATATTAAAAAAAAGTATTTTTGTGGAAAAGGTGATCTATTCAATTGTTTATCAGATTTGTTCTGTTTCTGCTTAGAATACATTGTCCCGATATCACACTTTTTTTCTTTTTATTATGTAAACTTATTAAATTAAAATTGAATTAATGATGAAATTATTTAATTTTATTTATTTATCTATCTTAAAAAAAAAAAAGGAACAAACCACTTTAACCAACTTGGTTTGGTAAACTATGAAAACTAATTATTAAAGAAGGATATTTTGTTTTTAAATGCAAGTTTTTTATTTTTATTCGAATTATTTTCCCGTTTAATATTTCAATGATCTTTTACATCATTATACAACAATATTTTTGTGAAAGAATTTTCAATTTTCATGTAATTTTCGATTAATTTTCATTGGAAATTTTTTTATATATAAAAAGAAAGGATTAACGTTATTTTTAATAGATTAATTGATTAATATAATATAATTAATTAATCCGTAAGGTTTATTTTTTATTATTTTTTTTTTTAATTTGGTTTATTTTTTTATTTTATATATATTAAGGACGGAATAAGATGTGATCTTCTTAAAGTTTGGAAAATAATAATTATTATTTTCTTATTTTTAAATTTAAAAAAGTCATACAGATTGATCTAGGAAACTGCTTCTACACTTTAAAATAAGGAAAAAAGTTAAAAAAAAAAAAAAAGAAAACATATGTATGAAAACGTTTGGTTATTGAGTTACGGCTAGAGAAAAATTTCGCCCGGATTTCAGGTTCCCCTGGTGAAATGAGGTCATATCTAAATTTTTAAGGAGTTATATAAAGGATAAATTTAATGTTTTATTATGTTTGTTGACTTGAAGAAATCGAATAAACGGGTCCCAGAATTGAATCTCCCGTAGTTTTGCTATCCAGTGTAAAAAATAAATATTTGGTGAAGAAAAATACGTTTGATTAGGTTTTAAGTAGAAACGCTTTGTTAAATTTCCAATTATCCTTAAATTTTATTATCAGATTTGAATAAATTTAGAGAATTTAATTCTGAGAAAATTCATGTAATAAAGTCTATAAAAATTAAAAAAATAATTTTTTATTATTAAAAACGCAACAAAACGTAACGAAAAAATGTTATAAATCTATAAAGATTAATAACAACTCTTTTTATTAAAAGTAGTTCGAACCGATAAATATTTTGAACGGCAATTTTTTTTGCGACTCAGTATTCCACAAAGATGTAGTATGGAGAACATTACATGCTCACGGACTTCGTCCTTATCATGTTCAAAAAAGTTCAGCACTTCTAGCTTGGTGATCACACCAGATGTTTGCAGTTTTTATCAATGGATTCAAAATAATTACCTCTTCAATCGTTCATAATATTTTCGGACAAAGCTATTTTTATCCATAGTGGCTTAAACAACATATGAAATTCACATCGGTGGTCTGAAAAAAACCCGCATGCTGTAATCGAATCAAATTTCCAGTAACGATTTTCGGTGAACATTTGGTGCGGCATAATTGAAAAATAATTAATAGGCCTTTTCAACATGAAATAACATGTTTTATTTCAAACATAATAACATGAATAAGAGAATAACATGTTTTGGAGGGAAGGTTCCTGGAATTTTTAAGGAATGTAATTCTTATACTCCTAATGCTTAAAAATCATTCACTGGCCAAACGAATTGAAACGTATTATCAACTTATAGAACATCAGTCTCTTTCATGAATGAAGTAAGACAGAATGAAAATTTTACCGGTAAATGGATTGGACGTGGTGGACTGGTAAATTGGTCACTTAGATCACCGGACCTTACTCCCTTTGATTACCATATTTGGGATAGATGAAATTCGAGATATATAAGCTGGCACACGAGATAAACTGATCCTCGCATTCTCAATGCTGCTGCCCTCATCGAGGAACGTGAAGATACCATTTTGTTAGCGACAAAAAATGTAAGGAAACGGAATTAAAATGTGAATCGACATCAATGGTGAAATTTACATAAATTTATTATAAATTAATGCAGTATAAACTGTAGTGAGTATTTTTTAAAATAAATTAAGTATTTTATACTTTATTGTAATTAAAACTGATTTTTTATTTTTATTTTTTTTATAAATTCATATCATTTTTTGTTAAGCTTTACTGTTTGTTTTTGTATAATAATAAAAATTGATATTTTTTTTGGTTCTTATAGACTTTATTACATCAATTTTCTCAGAATTAAATTGTTTAAAATTTTTCATAATAGAATTTACATATTTATTAATTATTCTTCTTTAAAACTAAATAAAAAAAAAGTGTCTTTCATCACTGAACTTTTCTGTTATACGTTAGATATCACGTAAACTACGAGAGATAAGTTTTGGGATCTGTTTTATTCAATTTTTGAGGTCAGAAAATATAAGAAATCATCAAGGTTACCTCTTATATATATATAAAATATCTTAAAAATTTCAGTACGATCTCGTCTCACCGGAGGAACTGAAATCCGGACGAAACTTTTCCGTAACGCGATAATAAAACATTTTCGGATTAAGTTTGTATGAATGTTTTCCCTTATTTTAAGTTCTAGAATTAGTTCCTAAATTTTAACATTTACAGACTTTTTCAAATTAATAATTTTCATCCAGGTGTAATTAATTTGATTGATGAAAATATTTCCCTCGTTTCATTTACAGTTTTATTCTGTAATTATGTTTTATGATTTTTATCAGCTTCGTTACAAACATTTTTTTTTTTTTCATTTTCGGTTATAGATAATTTTAAAATACAATAATACTCTTAATTAATTATTAATATTGAATCCAGTTATATTAAAAGTAAAATTTAATTTCCGTTGGGATGTAAAAGTAACATTTACAGTTTTATGCGTAGATTTATTACGGTTGAATCTTTTTTAAATAAAGAAGGGTATAATAGGAGATTGTTTAGGGCGATATTTTTTGATTAAGCCGAGAAAAACAAGAAGAAGAAAAGAATAATCTAGGTATCCTGAACGTTCGAGCAAAACCCCTCACGATAAAGAAGCGAAAATAAAGATATTAATATTTCACCGTTGCTAGCTCATAACGCCTCCAGGGTGGTAAAGAAGCAACGCAGTATCCTAGAACAGGGGTTGATTCTTTTTACTTTCTCCCCCTTTATAGTCCGAACATGATAGGAAGATCACAAACTCCGTTCTTTTTATTAATTTTTATTTATTTATTTACTTAATTTTATTTTAATTTTTTTTTTTGTTTTTTTTTTTATTTTTATGTTTCTAATTTTGTTTTTTATTTCTTTTTTTTAATTTTAGGTATTTAAACGCGCGGTTCGTTCAGTGTGTGTGCGGCTGGGAGTGAAAATTGAAACTTTGACAAAAATTTTTGTTATTGAAAAAATACAAAACGCTTATCTGCTCACCATGACGATTTATTTTAAAACAATTAAATGTAATTTAATTCTTTATTTTTGTTTTATTATTTATATATATATATAAATATATTATTTAAAGTGCCTTGTAAAGTAATTTAATTTTTATACCATCAGTGTCGATGATGTGTCTTGTGTTCCTTTTTATATATATATATATATTATATATATAATAGTATATATTATTAGTATTTGCGTTGTATTTAATTAATGTTAAAATAGTGTTTTTGTAAATATAGTAAAAGAAATGTTAAATTATTTGAGCCTATAATAATGATAAATATGTTCTAATGTATGTAGTATTTTTTTTTTGTCTTATAGTTTTTTTTTTTTCAGTCGTAAATAATTGTGCTAAAAAATTTGTGATTATATTGTTATTTAAAAAAAATAAATCTATAGCAGATTAATTATTGATAATGTTGTCAATAAATTATGCTTTTAAAACAGTTTATATTAAAAAAAAAAAATTGTTGAAGTTATTTCCAAATTTTCCCTCCCAGATCACGCCACATTGTAATGTGGTCATCCTTTCATTAATTTCTGTTTTACGTCAATTATATTAGTAAAAGAAAAAAAAAATGGATTAACTTAAAAATAAATTAATCGAGAGATTCCAGGAATTATTATTTATCTTGTTGAAATTATTTAATTGTAAATATTATTAACTTTATTATGGATTTGATGCACGGTTCTAGATTAAAAATTATTTGAATCTAAATAAAAATAACTATTATGTTTTACAATTATTTTATTAATCGTTATAAAATATTTCTTTGGTTACTATCACATAGATATAAAATACGGAGGCTTTCTGTTTATTTTATTATTATTGTCTAGATGATTTATGGTCAGAATACACTAAAGTTAATGCGCATTTTTTTTTTTAAATTAGAATTAAAAGTGGCAAAATCTAAAATGTATTATTTAGTTATTTTAAAATAGCTAAAAATACTAAACTATTTAGTTTGAATAATTAAATAAATAACTACAGTATGTAGTTAATATTTTAAGTATTTCCAAAATATTTATTTTAATTGACCTATCATTTTTTTCCCGTAGATCACTGTTTGTCAACATTTATTTATTACAGTATAGATTATATCAGCTAATTTCAATTCAATTTAAAAATATTCTGATATTTAAAAAATAAAATTGCTTTAAAAATAAGTATTTTTAAGAAAAAATAAATAATAAAAAAACGAAATCAGCGTTAACTTTATCAGAATTTTTATTTTTATTTAACAAAAAGAAAAAAACTTTTATAAATTAATTTTTTCGGAAGGTTAATTTAAAAAATTTTTCAATTTTTCCCCAAAAACTGAAATTTATTATAATTCATACTACGAATTAATATCTGATTTTATTTATTTTTTTATAAAAACTGGGCAACTATAATATATAGAACTTAGTTTATATAAAAAAATTATACAAATCAATTAAAACGAACAAAATGGAAGAATTATAAAAATAATTTATCATACATGAGATCCAAAAAATAATTTAGATGTTCTTCTTTTCTTTGAATAATTTTATCCAAGTCAGAAATCACAGATAAAAAAGAAATGGTAAGTTTAAATAATTTATGAACATATAGAAGCAAAATTAATGATTTAAATTTAACATTTAAAATCTACATTATAGCAAAAAGAAGATAGAATATTTTGAACACTGATCATAATATTTAATCATTTCTTATGTTTTTTTTTTTCTTTTAATTTGATATTTAAAAGTATTTACAGCCTTTCTTACATCCTTTACCCTAAGTTCTCTTACTTATTTATAATTAGAATATATCGATTTAGGGGTTTTTGAATAGTTTAAATTAGCTTTTCAAACTAAATACAATCTACAGAAGGTCTGATATTAATTTCACAGTAATATGAGCAAATAAGATAGACAAATAGATTAGAATCACATGAAATAACAATTGCAAAAATACCATATGTACAATCTTAAAAATTTAATTAGACACAACCACAATATTTATTTAGGTAAAGGAAGTACGTTAATTAAGATAAAAAAATATGGAAATTTTTTTATAATAATAAATGAAAGAATTTTGGAATGAATTAGATTTCTGATTTAATGCCACCGGGTTTGTCTAGTGGTGAACTAGTCATCGCATATCAGCTGATTTCAAAGTCGAGAGTTCTGAGGTTCAAATTCTAGTAAAGATGGTTAATTTTATATACGGATTTGAATACTAGATCCTGGATACAGGTTTTCTTTGATGGTTGAGTTTTAGTTAATCACACATCTCAGCAATGGTCGATCTGAAACCGTACAAGGCTTCTCTTCATTTACATTCATACATATCATTCTCATTCATCCTCTGAAGTAATATCTTACAGTAGTTCCGGAAGCTAAACAGAAAAAGAGAGAAGTATCTGATTTAATACTTTATTGGGAGAATATGTGTACATTGAAAGAAGTTTTTTTATAATGCTTCTTTTATTTATAAACAATGTTATGATCTGAAGACCAAATTAAAAAAAAGAACTAAAGAGTTTTAAATTACAAAAAAAAAAAAAAGAGAAAAAAAGTTTTTTCTTCAATAATTATTTTATTAAGCAGTTTTTTATTTTATTTATTATTTTTAAATTTTGTATTTTTATTCAGACAATAAATAATTAATTTACATAAAAATAATCTTAGAATGGAATTTTATTTTTATCAATTTCATAAATAATAACTTATTTTAAAAAATCCAATATTATGTAAGAAACTAAAAATAGGCATAATGATTATAAATTTGTTTTGTGCAAAAGATTCATGAAAATTTGAACACATAGTTTTTCATTACTGTTAAAAATAAAATTATGAGGTATTGATATTTTTACGTCGTAATTTTTTATTCATACAGTAATAACAGGCTAAATTTTAATAATACTTACTATGATGAATGGTAATGAATTATTTGTGGCGTGCTAAAGATCCCTTCTCGGGATTCGAAACCGGAATCAGTTTATAAGATCCAGTGACCCCAAGTAATGTTTATTATTTTAAAAACTAATTAGAAAATATTTAATGAATTTTATAAATAGAAATCTACGTACAATTTTATAAAGTTTTTTCTACTATTAGATTCAAATACCCGGATCCAACTTCTTCTGAACTTTCCCTTATTATTAGCGACAAATTAAACAATCAATGTATTCTTGTTATTTATTTGTTATTGTTGACTTGGGGTGATTTGTTTATTATCTTCTGGTTTGCGGTAAGCCAATTATTTTTTAATTTTAATTTTTTAGGGTACGTTTATTTTATACCATTTTAATTTCGTTTTTTCTTTACATATTTATTAATTTTTTTTTCTTTTTAGATATTTAACTTTCGATTTTAAATAAACGTGTGTGTGTGTTTTGTTTGTGTGTATGTGTGTTTTCACTATTTTTTTTTATACATAAAGATAATGCTTTCTCATTATTTTATATATTTTTAATAAACCTTTATTTTTATATTATTTTACCATTACGTTTAAAAGAATTTCTTTATAAAATGCTTATAATTTTACCGATATATATTGTTTTTACCTATTTTTCTGAGGATAAAGCGTTTTTTTTTTTAATTTGAAATCATTAAAATAATTTATTATTATCATTACAAAATAAAAGAAAACTTACCGTCCTCCGTGGTTAGCGTCTCGGCATTTCGTAACGAAGTCCCGAGTTCGAATAGCGGTCAGACATGTCATCTTTTCATAAGCTACCAATTTCCACCCGGCTAATGACCATATCTGTGATAATAAAAAAGCTCTTTCATAATAAAAAAGTAAATATTTTAAATCTTTCAGAAAGAAAAATCTGTCATTTAGTATAGTATAGCTGTAAGGAATCCATGATTTTTAAATTAATTTTTACGGAAATTTCTGAAATTATTTATTGTTTATTTCTTGGATTTCATGTTTTTTTTTTTTTTACATAGTAAAAATGATGTTAGAATTACACTAAGTTTTAAAAATTAAAAGAATTTTTTATATTTTTTTTTTTAGAAATTATTGTTTATATAATCAGTTAGTTTATACAGAGTGAGCAACATAAAATTGAAAACCGAACCTATAACGTAACCGCTGCAGAATCGGTAGGTTATGTTGGAATGGAATTTTATGAAATGAATGAAATTTAATTTAAATGTTGCATTTATTTACGTTACTGTTACAAAAGCTATTCAAAATGACCACTCTGGACATCGACGCCTTTGTGTGCTCGACTGATCATATTGAGAATCGTCTTACGTAAAACATTATCAATATTGTAGAGATTAGATAACTCTCTACTTTAAATAGCCCTAAAGGAAAAAATCGCAAGTAGACAACTCTGGGGAATATGGAGGCCACCGTCCTCTGCTGACAGCACATTTGTGAAAGCTACATGAATGCGATTCAGTAAAACGTTTGATGTGTGACAAGTTGCTCCGCCTTTTTGAGGAAGCTGTTTTATTTTTCATTATGAGTTAATTGTGCATAGAATTTTTTGAAGATTGTGAGGTAAACTTTTGTATTGATAGTCCGGTCATAAACTATTGGTTTCACCATAGATTATCGGAAACGGCACACAAAACACCAATTTTCTCATCGTGAAGTGGACGCTCGAATATCTAATATCGGGTGTCCCAATCCAATTCCTGGTGTCTGCGAGTTAACAAGACTGGGTTAATTAAAATATCCTTCGTCTGACTGAAATATAACATCGGATTTATTTGTCCACCAACAATGTTTTCGAGAAGCCAGTTGCAAAAGTCAAAACGTTTCGGTTCGTCTGTCTCCTTCAGTGGTTGCGCAGTTGTAAGGGAATGTGGTTTCAATTATAATTCGTAAAGAGTTTTACAACAAAATAATACCAGATTGTTGGGATAACATGCGTAATGATTCTTTTGGACTGGAAGTAATTCTTTTGTCACATATCGGCAATTGCCTGTGGAATCTTAACGGAAGGTTGCCTATTTCGTTTTTCATTTGAAACCGAACCTGTAGTATGCCATTTTTTTTTAAACTAAATCGTGTATTCTACTCTTTACTGGGATACAAGCATTCAGAAATGTTTCTACTAATACTTGACGTGATTCTTCAAATGATCCAGAACGAATATAAGCCTCAACTGTAGCTATCCTCTCTTGGGTTGAATAAGTCATTTTACACAAACACAACTGCACTGCAACAAAACGTATACTGCACTTACTCGTAACCACCTGACAAACAGCAGCAACATAGAGTAGTAACATGAACTAGACGCGGTAGTTGTGTGAGCGACTTTCATAAATAGTGTTGGATAGCGGTTTTTATAATGGGTTCGATTTTATGTTGCTCAACTCGTATTTTATATAACGGCCATAAAAAATATAATTTAATTATTAAAATAAAATTTTAAAATCGGTTAATTAGAAGTAAAAATGTTATTATTCACATTTTTACTTCTTGTATATGTACAAGAAAATATTGTAATCGCGAAAAATTTTGGTTTTCGGATTTTAAGAGAAATATCCATTTTGACCATCCCTGATTCCATTTTGACTTGTTTTGGCGTGACATCTGTACGTTCATAGTATCTCGCATAATTAAAAAATAAAGATTAGCCGTAGGATGTTGAAGTTTTGAATTTAGAACTGTTGTAACATCTAGTTGTGCACCTCCCGTTCTGATTGCAATCGATTGAACCAAAAGTGTCTAAAACAACCCCAAAATCCAAAAAGAAAATTGGATTTTGTACTTTTTTTTAACTGCAGTAATAAGACTTCATTGAGAGCTTTTCAACGATACCACTTTATAAGTGGTACTTATTTTCATTGGTTCCAGAGTTATAGCAAAATAATTGTTTAATTGATGAAATATTTTGATCTTGCAAGGGAAGGCTCATCGGTGCGAATCCAATGTGATAATTTTTTTTTTTTTTTAATTTAAATATATTGATTTATTAATCATTGTTAACCTTCAATTATAAAAAAAAGTTCAATAAATAATTAATTTAATAAGAAAAATAGATGAAAAAAAAATTTTATGTACTTTTCATTTTAAACCAGAAATTATGACAGAGTTAAATAATTATTAATAGATCTATATATTTAAAAAAAAAAGTTATAAAAAAATATATGTATATGAAAGTCGGATTCGAACCGTGTGTCCATGGTTACAATTTCGACACGTTCTCACACCACATAATTACTTGATCGACGTGAAACAACTATATAAAATAATATTAAAATAATTTTATATAAACTAATATAAAATGCTAATACAGACACAAAAAAAAATGTGATGCAATATGGTGTCTACCAGAATGTAATTAATGTAACTGTCCAATTTATTAAAGAACTGGATGATCGTATCTCACTTTCAAATAAAATAAGTTTAAATGAAGAACAGAAAAAAGTGTGTATTTCTAATTTAATAGGCATACAAGGAAGTTATGTGATATCCACATCAGATTTTTATTTTAAAATTTTATCTAAAAATATTGGTTTTTGAAATAGTAAAAAAAAAAAAAAAAAAAATGCAGAAATGGCTGGTTAAAATTTCAGCATTATAAAAAAAGTTAATCTTTATAATGGAGAAAACAGTTTGGGTGGTGTAAAACCTGTATATGGTATATTAAACTCAAATACAATTTTATTAGCAATATTATTTCAATAAAGTAACATATTTAATAATAATTTTGAGGTATTGCTTATAAAATAAAATAGGAGTGAATTTTCTAATATCAATGCCGTTTGATTTAATATCAAGTAAAGGTTTTTTAAGCTAATTATTATTATTATTATTTTATTATTGAGAAATAGTTGTACCTAAGTTTTCTTAATATCAAACAATATTATTGGATTTTTTAATTTTTGTTATTTCGAGGTTATGTAGATTTTTTTTTTTACCTATATAATAAATGTTTTTTTTTTCAAGGTTTTATTTTATTGTGATGAAATTAAATATTTTATATATATATATATGTTAATAATTTTGACCAGTGCGTGGTGAATGTTTTATTGATGAAACGCTATAAAATTACTAATTTATTTCAAATATCGAAAATATTTTAATTTTACTTCATTTTTTTATTAAAAAAAAAAAAAAAAAAAAGTTTGAGTCACTTTTTAAAATAGTAGAAAATAATTAAAATTTTATTTCAAATAAATTTTTTATATTTAATATATATGTAACCCACACATATTCGAATTAATAAAATATCTTAACGTAGTTTCTCAAGGTTTTTTTTTCATATAATTTTTGTAGCTTTTTTTATTATTTCCTTTTTATTACAGTGCGCTTACTGGTTTACCGTTCGCGTTTTTAATTAAATTTTTTATTTATTTATTAAAATGTTGTTTATTAATGGATGATTTCTCTTTTTAACTATAATATTTTGTAATTACGTAATTTGTATTTTATATATTAGTAATTTTTAAATTACACTGAATAATGGTAAGGATTTAATTTAAAAAGAATATTTAAAATCGTTGAGATATTTCTCTCGTAATTTATGAAGATTATTATGCTATAGCATTAAACGTATATCAACATTAGAATATTTTACATATATGTGTATATATATATATATATATATACACAGACATCATATCATTATATATATATATATATATATATATATATATAATTTTTTTTTAATCCCCTCCAATTAACTGGACAATACTCTCATTCCCGGGAACATGGTATGGTGCTTAGGCTTTTTTTTTTTTTGTTTTACCTTCGGAATCACCGTTAAGGTATATCATCAGAGGATGAGATGAACGAATTGTAGCGTGTGTGAAAAATGCCATGCTTGACGGGATTCTAACCCGGGACCTCCGGGATGAAAGGCCGAGACGCTACCACTCGCGCCACGGGGGCCGGTGCTTAGGCTTATATCTCGAACGTTTACATTCGAAATATTTGTAATATAATTTAATTAAAGAAGAAGCTAATATTTAAATATTAAATCTAATTCTTATATCGAAATTAACACATGTAATTCTACAAGATATTATTATAACATTATTTTAAAATTCAGAAGAAAAGTATGAACAGTTTAATTAATTTTAAGATTAAGTTTAAAATAACTTTTTAAAAGTAAACAAAACGTTCTTAATTTTATGAAAAAAGAGCTTTTTAAAATAATTGTTTCAGTACATTAATTATTAAATAAAAAATGTACATTAAAAACATTACTATGTTTAAATGTTTCGTTATTTGTGAATTCTTTACCTAAAAAAAAAAAAAAGGAAAATATTTATTCAATAAAGGTTTTTTTTTTAGATTTATGTAGCTGAATGAATCTATAAAATACTGATTGATATCATAAATATTTACTAATTTCATACCTCATACGATAATTTTTTTTGTAATTTATATTTTATTATATATAAAAAATCTCCTTTGATAATTTTTTACTTAAAAAAAATAATAATAATAATTCTGTAACTTTGTTTGCAAACATTCTTGTTAGAGTGAAAATTTAGTTTTAAATAATTTAATTCAATTAATTTAATTTTTCAAGAATTTCAGTTTAGCAACAAAACTAATACATTAGCTAAATATTTTATTTTAATATTTTTGTTTTCTTTAGCACAATGTAAGGAGAATAAAGGGGATTAAAAATTTATTCTCTGAGTTTCTAATTGAATTTGAATTTTGTTAACTGAATAACTATAGATATCGAACAAAAGATTAATAATTTTTTAAAACTAAAGATTGCTTTTCAGCCATCAAGACAAAAACTTACATCAAGACAAAATCAGTTATTCCCTATTATTTTAGAGCGAAGATATAAAAAAAAAATTAGTTACGGGACAATTTTCCTCATAAATTTGAAGCATTCTTTTTTGCTCACAGCTAATAAATATCCTTATAATAAAAATTCATATGACGTATATTTTTTATGTTTAGAATAATTTATTTTATAATCACAGATTTTCACTGAAAACAAAAAAAAAAAAATATCGAGAAATATATAAAAAAAATATCATGTTCTTTAAAAAAATAAATAAATATTTATAATTTATTTTCTTTTATCCACTCTAAATATTCGAACACGCGATTCTTATTTCATGTGTCATTTAAACTGATAAAAAACTAGATAGGTAACAAATTTTTTTATTATAAAATATATTATCGTACATAGAATTATAATATTAAAATTTATCTGGAATTTAATAAAAAATATTTAATAATTGTAGTAGTTTTTATATTGAGATTATTTAGACAAATGTGTTAGTTCTAAAACAAATCTCTAATTGAGGATTTAATTTTTTTAAATAAATAAAAACATTAATAAGTTCAGTTTTAATAATCTTAAAATTTAATAGATCTTAAATAATTAATCTTGAACTTAAATAAAAACGTCCTTTTTAATTTTAATTCTGAAACATTTAGTCATTTAATATACTCGTGTGTATACACATATATATTTTTTTTAAATTTCTCTGTTTCGAAGTTTAAATTTTGTTTTTAAATCTTGTTTTGGTTTATTAAAATTTTTATAGCGTATAAGAAGTATCCTACTTCAAAAAATTTCATACAAAATGTCAAAAGTTGCGGGCGAGCATACGTACGAAACATTTGTAGACTATTCGTCAATTATTTCTAAATAATTATACAAATATAAAAGCGGAATTTAATGAAAGAATATTTTAACAATACCATTTTTTTTTAAAGGAACTTTAAGGTAAAATAATTTTAAAATCTAAACTACAGATTTGATAATCTAGTAAATAACTTATATAAGTAACCGATATTAGAGAGAATACATTGTAATCCGTTACGCGTTATACACGAATGGATTCAAGTAAAATGAATACATAATACAACATCTATTTCGTGAAATTATTGACTATTAACAACTATATAGGTGAAAAAAAAAATTGGTGTAACGAACAATAACATTGATCTCGCTAAGGTGACCACATAAGAATGTAAAATGTTTCCCGATAAAACGGCCACAGCATTATTAGTAAGTACTTTATGTTACCTGATGTGCTTATACATAATTTTCCGTTCAATTTATCCGCTGTGAATGATTTCCGTAATACAAAATTATCATAATAATGGCGATGGCAGGACAGTCCAGTTATAATGCGGACAAATCAACAAAGAGACTAGATTTTTACACCTACAGCTTACTATTCAACATATCAAATTACAGTACGAGATAAAAATAAAAATCTTTTTGCTTGAATAAATTTTATCAATAAAATTTAAATAAATTTACCTAATCGATTTATACAGCATAATATTATGAAATAATGTTTAAATATGTTTGTATTTTTATCATAACACCACTTATCAAAGCGATAATAATTTGACAAACGTTAACTCGCAAGTTGGCATGGTGACTATAATGAAATAATGGCCAAAACATTTGTTTTTCCTTTTTTTGTTTCAGGATAACTATATTGATCTACAAATCCATTCTCTACTAAGTATATTGCTTATAACAACGATTTTTAAGTAAACAATCAGACAATGATAACGTACAAGTAAAATTTAGTAATCTCATTTGAGAAAAATCTTTCATTATTACTTATAATAATTTTATCATTTTACTTCTTGTTTCATTTACATACTATATTTAAACAAAATGTATTTTAGATTTGGAATTTTTATTTCAAATACAAGAATTTCTAAATGAAAAAGAATGAGATGTAATGTCTATTTTTTCTGGATCGCTTTCGCAGATTTGTTTTAGTATATTTAATACGTATTTCAAGATTGTAACCCAATCATCATGTACAACAAAAATATTTAACTAAATCAGAAATAGAACTAAACTTTAAAAATAATACTTATTGTAACATATTCCGCGATTATAACGGTATATCGTGCGCTTTGTCTAGCTGAACAATTTCTTTTAAAATCATCTTAAAAGAAATTAATAAATTTATTTAAAACAATTTTTGATATAGTTTTCTTCTTTAGTACTTTTTTTATATTGATTTAAATCATTTATATTTTGTCAGTTAAAGAAATTTTGAGTTGAGTAGAATCTCCTCAACAAAACTTTAAGAAAAAAATTATGGGAAACTTTCTTTATTGTAGAATTAAACGATGTCTCTTAAAAATCTATTCTACTATTATTCTTTTCTATTATTTAATAATAGAGTAATAACTTTTATTAACTTAATAACTTTTTATCTAAAAAAAATTTTTTAGATAAAAAGAAACAGAAACCTTTATTAGGATTTGAATCTTAAAACTCTCAGACTTAGAAATCAACGGCAAGTTTTACACTAGGGCCAACCCGGAGGGTTAAAAAAAAATTAATTAACTATCCCTCGCCTTATAGATATCTTCTATAATTTAGTAGAAAAACATCTACAATGTAGACTTTTCTGTATTTGTTATTTATTTTGATCATTTTACAAGTCATTATCTACCCATTATTATCGAATAAATCAAATCTTACAGTAAATCATGTAAATGAAATAATTATTAAAATTTATAAATTCGAACTAAGAAAGCATTATTTACATTTTAATGGAAAAATCTTACGTGATTTTTATCTGATCAGAGATTTAAAATTAATTTATAAATAAAAAAAAAATGTTATTTTTTTAAGTATTTTTATCAATAATAGTAATTATTTTATACAATTATACAACCAACTGTGCATAACTAACCGTTTTCACCCGATATTATTCCTTGATATCATTATTTCTTCAATGTATCAAAAGGTATATTATTTGTATTCATATATATTTCTTTTTGAAAATTATATTGAAATATCTTACCAATTTTCTCCAGCTACTGGGGTATGGGTATGGCGTGTATAGGCTAATTTAAGTAACGCTACCGAGTTGTAAGGCTTGATATAGCTCCAATATAAGTATTCATATACCGGTAATCTTGTTGTCTTTAAACAAACTTAGGTCGATCACTCCTTATACGTGTGGTTAAATCAAACTCAACAACCAAAAAACACCTGTAACCACAACCTTTATAAGGATCAAACCTTAGAACTCTCAATTTAAAAAATCAACTGATTTTTCGATGACGACTTTAACCATTAGACAACTCGGCCGTTTTAAATATAAATATAAGTATAAAATTATCTTATAATTTCTTATCATTAATACATCAATATTTCTTATAGCTGTAATTTTAATCGACAGTACATGGGTTATTTAAAGTATGGTTTTCTCTGAATGAAGAAGGATTATTCGCTTGAGTTCAAAGGTTATTTGCCAGTTCAACAACAATAATGTCTATCTCCTCAGAAAATTGAAAAGTATTGTGTGTGTATATATATATATATATATATATATATATATATATATATATATCATTCGTTGATTCAGTACTACATAGCAATAATTATTATTTCAACTCCAACCACATTTCGTAATCATCCGTCTAGTCTCAATTACCTTATTCATCCCTCCCTTTTTATTATTATTATTATTATTATTACAAATTTTTCTCTCATTTATCTGCGTTACCGTATATTTTTATATATTATAATAGATTTATCCTTTTCTTTGAGGAGTGGCTTTAATAATAATATCAAGATTTTTAATATTAACACTAATATTGTTGCTGATGAAAATGATAATAGTATAGATTACGATTACGTTTTTCTATTTTTATTATTATAATCATTACCATTACGATTATTTCTCGTTAACATCCAATGATAATGGTAATTTAGTGAAATTTCTAAAATGAAGATTTAGTAAGAAATTATTTATTATTATTATTATTATTACTACAACTCTTTCTGTAATGACTAACTTTTCTCTTTACTTGATTGATTTAATAGACTTTATAAAAATAAAATTAAGAAAGTGGAAAAGAAATTTTTTTCGTATAATTTGCTAATTTTTTTTTTTTTTAATATAATTTTTGTAGATACTTAAGACACTAAAGTTTAATGAAATGGTATAAACATTTTTAGTTTTTTTAATTTAATTTTTATTTAAGAAATCAGATTTGACTGATTTTTGCTTTTCTCGTTCCTTTCTGTAATTATTTAATCTCATCATATAATTCTATATACTGTTTACGTTAGTTATCAGTTTTATGAATTCTAATCTGTGTCTTCCTCAAGTATTTTTTACCTTATATATTTTCTATTTTTTCTTACTTAATCATTTTTTATCATGCTTCTACACATTTTATATTAAC
Organism: Zanna intricata; assembly: GCA_010016005.3. Classification (NCBI taxonomy): domain Eukaryota; kingdom Metazoa; phylum Arthropoda; class Insecta; order Hemiptera; family Fulgoridae; genus Zanna; species Zanna intricata. The sequence continues at coordinate 13,410 of JAAAKQ030155372.1, read as the reverse complement.
AAAGTAACTAAAACTTGAATATTCTCGATCAGGTTATTTAAACACTTCACAAGATTCTGCCGTAAATCTTCTTTGTTTTTGAAATCGGTACTACGATATACTTTTTATTTAAAGATTTTGCTATAATAATTAAAGCAAAATAACGACTTAAGCTTGAGTTTTTTATTTAATCCAAATAACTTTTTTTATAATAAATCATTTCTTTATCAATATTCTTAAAGAAAATAATTTCATGAATTTAGTTAAAAAATAACATAAAACATATTACTAAAAAAATTAATAAGGTGGTAAGTACAATGTATGCTCATAAATTAATAATGAATATTTTCGATTTTAGAGCCAATAAATCTTTTTTCTGCAAATTCAGTCGCAAAGTCCTCTTCATTTTTTACTTTATTAATCCATCCATTTTTAATACTTTCCAGTTAAACTACTTATCAAAATTTTCTATTGCTATTTTTTTCTAATTTTGGTACTTTTCATGATTGTTAACATAAATAAGCTAAACTCTACCTAACATTCCAAAGAATATATTTTTAAATCATACTGATTCATGTTTGATATTAAAAAATTTTTATTTGTATACGAAAAGTCTCTTTGCTTATGTCAGTCTTCTGTTTTTCTTTACTGTACTTTCTCTAATCTTTGTGATTTATAATTTAAATAACAAACCTCAACAAGTTTTGGTTTATTATGATTCTCTAAATTCTAAACTTTTATCATAGAAATCAATTCATATTATTTAGAGTTTCGAGGTTTTTTTTATCCCAAAAGAACAAAACTTTATTAGTGAATCATAATATTTTATTTCATCTAGAATATTTACATATCTTTAAAATTAGTTTTCCTCAAACTTATTTAAATTAAATAATTAGCTTATAATAATATTGGGTCTACTGGTTAACGCGACATCGCAAATCAGCTAATTTCGAAGTCGAGAGTTCTAAGGTTCAAATCCTAGTAAAGGTAAACATTTTTATACCGATTTGAATACTAGATCGTGGATATCGGTGTTCTTTGGTGGTTGGGTTTCAATTCACCACACTTCTCATGAGTGGTCGACCTGAGATTGTACAAGACTGCACTTCATTCTCATTCATCCTCTGAAATAATACCTTACGGTAGTTCTGGAGGCTAAACAGATAAAGAGTTATAATAATATTGAATTTCATATTGAATTTTAACTATTCGTAGCTGTAATTATTTACATAAGAAAAACCCGTATTAGAGCTTAAAATATTTTTCTTCAAGATGAGATTTAAAAAAAAAAACTTATTTAAGCAAAATGGGAAAAATTAATTTTTATTTCAATCCTATTGAAATTGCAGAAGTAAAATAGAAATTTGTGTAAGAAATAATTTTTCATTTTTTAGCTCAAGTTATTTATCTCATATTTTTATAGCCTGTTATCTCTTTATTGTAAAAGTGAATTTATTTGATTGATATAACTTATTTTAGAAACTAAAATATTTAAATTTTTTTGAAAATGATTAGCCTATAACTTATAATTTTTTGTGATAAATAGATAACTCAAAGCTCTTTCATTTTAAGAATACAAGTATGTATTGATATTTTTAACTATTTATTTTTTAATTTTAAATTACGACATCCGATATTAATTAGTATAAAATCGTATTTAATCTGCAATTTAAAAAAAAAATATTTTAAAAGTGAGATAATATAAAAAATAGTATATATATATATATATATATATATATATATATAATCAAATATAGATATAGGAAACAGGAAAATAGGGAAATTTATAAATTCTTTAATTTTTATACTTTTATTTTTGTAAATTTTGAAACACATCAAACATAAAAACATCTCTTTTTCCTCACTCTTAACGTAACAAAAATTAAGTATCTGAGCTTTATAAAAATATCTACTCAAATTGTTTAAGGAATTTTATTTTCTTTAATATTATATTTGATGCAGTTATGCAAAACGTTTCCTTAATTTTTAGATTTTTTGTGACTTAATTGTTTTAATTATTTACTTAATTTAACTTTTGTAAAAATATATAAATATTCTTTTATTTTATTAAAATTTATAATATTTATTTTTCAATTAATTTGCATAAGCTTAATTGAAAATATATGTATTCAACAACATAAGTGAATAAATATGGAGAAAGTTAAATGCGTTTCATCAAATATTCATAAAATAAAAACATACCATTTGACATTCCTATCCTCCGAATATTGTATTATTATTAGGTTATTTGAATTTTTAATGGTTTTTTTTTCGTGTATTGACCAGTTCTTTTACTTTTTTTTTATTAATGTTAATTTTTAAAAAAATCTTTTCAAATTATCAAATCAAAATTGAATTTTTAATTATCAATAATTTAGTGTAAAAATTTTTTGTTTGTTAAACGTTTAGATAGACTTTTATATGAGTATTTTTTATTACATACACGCATCACATTCCTTAAATTCAACATGTTTTTTTTAATTTAAAAAAAAAAAATTGTATTTACAATCTGGTGTGTTTATGACTGTATGTACTTTGAATTCTTAGCCTGGAAAGTTACAGATTATCTTTGATCTGCAGGACTAGTTTCTTACTGTAATTAATGGTTAGAAAAAATAATGTTTTAAATAAAACTTTGGTTTTGTTTTCTTTTTATTCAGTACTACTTTAACTGGGTCATACGTTATATACTTACATTTATTATATTTAAAACCACATAATAATTGTATAAGTTTAATGTATTTGCTTTTCCATCTATTTTTTATATGAATTACAATAATTATCATTATTATAACAGACATGCACATATTTTTCATGATATGGAAAATATCGCTGCCGTGAAATCCGTAGAGTTAAAAGGGATCTGGGCATATTTCTCCGTTCAGCTCTTTGCTTCCAAATGAGACCGTAATTTGCCTGGTTATTAGTCCGCTGGGGCGGTGATCAATTGCCTTCTATCTTTTTCTTCGTTTTTAGTTCTTTATCCCTCAATCTCTCTCACTCTCTCTCTCTCTTTCTGTTACTTATTCCCCTTCTACTTTCGACTTCGTCTCTTCCAACCTACGGAAGCAATTATGCACGCTAACGAGAATGACATTCTGTCTCATCAATTTTAGAACTCTTTGTTTTTAGCCTCGATGGAAAAATCACTTCCTTTTCTTTGTTACGCTAGAATTTAAAAACGATCAAATAATTCAAATATTAAACTTTATTACGTAATGAAATTTTAGAAAAAAAAATAACTTCCTTAACTTATCTAATGAATAAACTGATTACAATATTCTTAATAAAACTGCTAAATAATGCAAACAAAACAAGTAAACACAATAATGTTATTTACATAATCTCAATAAAGAGTAATCACTCTATCCTAGTGTAGTTTTACCATAAAATTAAATTTTGTTTCTTAAAAATAATAGAGTAGGAAATTTTTAAAAATTACAACACAGCATTCAAGATAAGATTAAAGTTATTTATATTGAAATATATATATACATAAAATCATCGTTATGCTACAATTGATTGCTTTTATTGGTAACCTCAGCAATTAAATTACACTCATATTTAGATTATTCTTTGGTTCTTAAACTCCACGCATTTTTAAAGTATTGTGAATGTATTGTGAACATATACATTGTTTAACATTTTAATACAAAATATTGTTTTCCAGATAGGCCAAATTACAGGTAATTAATTTCGGTATAATATTAGTAACTTTACTTATTTGTACTTCTATAATTTTAAAATTTATAAATTTTCATTAAAAAAAAGATCAACAAATTTGATTAAAAACTACAGATTATTTATGTAAATGAAAAACTAAAATTATTTGAAAAAAATAAATTGTTGTCAGATCTTACATGAAATACAAATCATTCTCGAAACGTGTGAATAGAAGGAATTCTACATCTGACTTATTAGAAATAATGAGGTGAATCCCGTTGCCTTCATTATCGTGACAAATATGATATTTTGTAACTTTCAAACTGGGATGCATATTAAAATTCAAATAATATTTAACTGTACATATATTTTTTCTTTTAATAATACTAAACTGCGTAAAGAACATCTTTTTGCTCTTAGATTAAGCCACTTTGATAATATCCTATTTAAATTAAATGTTTTGCAGTTTAAAGAAAAACTGGGAAAGATATTTTTAAGTAATAAATTAATACATCAATTTGTAAGAGAATGTTTTATATACTACTGTTTTATATATAGAAAAAAAATTATATGACGTAATAAAGTTATTATTAATAATACGGAAAAAAACAAATAAATTTTATAATAAGATAATGAATTAATAAATTGTTTTTTTTCAATATAACAAAAAAAAAAATTTAACTTAGAAATTAATACGGAATGAAAAGCAAAAGCAAAGGACTATACGATTTAAATTAATTTAATAATCATAGATTTATATATTGATTTTTTACAGCTTTTTCTTTAACATGAATGTTTCAACGTGTCTTCAAATCATGCAAACTTAACTCTTAAAATCTTAACTCTTAAACTCATTTCCTGACGTCATACAGTCGTGATGTTTTATACAGCGTCGTAAGTCGGGTGACAATACAATATTCCGTTGTTTATTTTCTATATTTTATATACAGAACATTTATATATAAATTGACAAAGATAGAAGGGAAACTTCTTAAAGAAAGAAGCTGAATCTATAAGATGTAGCTATCGATCCGACTGATTTTTAGTATCGACTCAGTGTGAGTAGATCAGGTGGCTGTTGAAGTGAATTTTAATACAAATAGTGTAAAATTTCTTAACCAAAACTTAAATTCTTCTTATACGTATATAAAACAAATCATAATATTTATAATCACACAAAATTAAATAAAAGTTGAAAAATTTCCTGTAAAATATTACTTACTATTGCAAATTTCCTATACAAATTTCCGGGCTGGAGAATCCCTTCGGCCAAAACCTATTTTTTCATAAGAAAATATCGATTTTGTTATGATTCTAAACCATAGATTGAGGCCCTTATCCTCTCGAGGGTGAAATTGTAAAATTTTCTTCTTCAAAAGTCTGTGTTCTTTAGTTACTATATTTAGTACAATTCTGTATTCTGTAAACGTATAAAATTTTAATTTAAATTGTCATCATCATTTTACAGTTATGTAATATATGAGGCAAACCGGGTCATATTTGTTTTTTATTTAGTATTTAGGAATTCATAATTCTACGAGCATTAAAATAACAAAAGAACATTGAATATGTATACTTAGATCTTTAATATCGTCTCATTAATATTTGACTCATTTTTTTTTTTATTTAATATAATTAATTCTCTACTCTAAAGTGCTACTTTTTGAAATAAACTTTTTAAATAAAACTGATAGTAAAAAATAGGTAAAAACTTTTCAAATAATCCTATTCAAATGTTCTATAAATTTCATCTTTTTTAAATCAACACCAAAATAAAAGTACTTTATTATCAAATAATTAGTCATCATTAATTTGGCTCTAATATCAAAAAGTTGTAGTTGAATAAAAAATTAATTTGTCGAGAAACTTAAATTTGATAAAATAAGAAATAACACAGACAAAAACTATTATTTTGATATGACTTAAGATTTCATGGAAGAGGATTTTTTTTTTTTTTATAAAGTACAAAAAATCATTGTGTATGTAAGAGTATCATTTTCTCATATAAATTACGCTATAATTATTTCATGATAAGCAAAGAAGAAAAAACAAATAAATAATAGCAAACGGGTAATCCAAAAGACGAGAAATACAAAATTTGAAAATATTACTTTCGGCGTCTAAAATATATAAAAAAAATTTCTGCTATTTCATTGATAACAGTTAATCTTTCTTAATGAAAAGATATGTGTGTACTTTTGGTTAAACAATCCACAATACGTTTTTTTTTTTTTTTTATGAAGTGTTGGTGGAAATGTAAAGAAGAGTTTTTAATGTAAAAAATCTATGAATAAATTAATTTATGAACACGCAAGAGTTATTTTAGAATATTTTCCCTGAAAGTATATGTTTATTTCGATCGAATTTTTTTTGTAGAAATAGTCGGATAAAAAATAATACCCACCTTAGTCGTCCTTCGTTTAAAATGGTTGACAACGTTAAAATCAGATAAGTCTAATGTCATGGAAATTTATTTTCTAAACTATATTCTGAGGTTAGAATTACAGAAACAATCTAATAATCCTTGAAGTTTATATTATTCAATAGCTCAAAAAAACATAACTTACCATTAATAATTATTACATATATGCATACGATGTTCGACACTGTTTATCTCTATAGTTATTGTTTGATCCAAGCGGCTATATTATTACACAATACGTATAATTGAATTTTGGACAAGTTAAATCTTCACATATTTTTTGAGCCGCATTTTTTTTATAAAAAAATTGGTATTCTGTTTTCCGGAAGAAAATATTTTTACGATTTATTGTTTTAAACAATATCGTAAATAGATATACAGTAAATGTAGTTTATAGTAACGTCCAAGAGACCGACGATTTTAGGTCATTATAACTGATGTATAGGTAGCATAGTGGTACTACTTTAATATGCCATCTAAACGGGTATTGTAATACGTTAGTAATAACCATTAAAAATAATAATAATAATTTATTTCCGCAATAAAATAACTAAAAAAAAAAAAACCATATACGCAGTAATTGATGCAAATACAGTAGAGTAAAAGAAAGTAGAGAAAAATTGTAACTTTTTGTGCAAAAAGTTGTTTATTTTGATTTGTTTTGAACATTTCGTGTTGTAATATAGTTTTTGAAGTTCCTTTTTAAATCACATAGTTTACTGAATTTTTCAGAAATATAGTTCCCCTTAGTGCAATATAGGGCCCCTAATAGAGATATCATTAGCCCTTCTAGTATTTAAATCTCTTTAACTTGTTTACATCATATTTTGACTAGGCCGTAATTTTGTTTGATTTCATAGAATTTGTTTCAAAATTTGTTCGCAGTTCTTTCATATCACCCATAATGTCGAATGACCTACACCTAATTCTTGGGAAATATCCTTATTAGTTTCACCATTCTCTAACCACCAGATAATGTGCCTTTTTTCCTCTATCGTGAATATTTTTCGAGAAGACATAATTAAATCACTATTTAATTAATTACACAAGATAAAAAATACTGTACCCTCACGATATGATACACCCGCAACAAAAGATTAATAACAACTGATTGTGGCTGCTTCAGTTTACAATAATCGGGTACAGGAAGAAGATAAGAAAAACAAGAATTGTAGTACATATGCAGGTAAAAAGGAAAAGGTGACTCATTTTAACCGTCAAAAAATTTCTGTACGAACAATGAAGATAATGACGAGTTACTTCCGTCCGTCATTATATATAAGCAATAAAATGTTACGTTGCAAAAAAACGTCATAACCGATATGTCACTACAACCGATGTAATTATAAACAATATACGTATTATATTTACGTACTAACAGCATACCAAACAAAGAGACAGGTTTTTGGACAGTATACCCGATATGTTATTATATCTGATGTCACTATTTATCAAGAGATTATTACTCTTGCTAAAATTTATCTTCCTTTAAGAGGTTGGAGATAGATATTTTTATCCCTACTAACAAGATAAGACATTCTTCCATATTCCAGCTTTTAAAAATGTAACATTTAATATATTTTTGTAGAAAGTAACGGTTAAATGTTTACACCAACTGAAAATATGATATTTTTTTAAAGATATGACCACTTTTAGAACTACTAAGTTCACTTAACCAGATTATTTCTGTAAGGATTTAAAAAAAAAAAATATTGAATAACATTCATAAACTACCACTGAAAAAATTAAAATAAATAAAATTTCAAAGAATTGCATGAGTTACATCTTAAAAGATATCCACAAATATGATTAAACTGTTTTTATTTATAGATGTATTGGACGTTTTCAACAATTATTACATAACTCAGATTTACTTTAAAAAAAAAACCTACTTTTTAAATAATTGAGAATGATTAATGATTTAAAAAAAAATATATTTCTATGGACAGTAACTTTCATTTATTTGAATCGTAATATCATATTAATATTTCATTAACGTGTATATAAAACGAAATTTAAATATTTAACTGAAAAAGGAAATATATTTTCCGGCCTCCTTAGCTAAGATTGCATCTCCGCATTTCTTGCAGAAATCCAGGGTTTGAATCCCGGTCAGGCATAGCATCTTTTCATACGCTACCAATTTCCATCGGGTTAGTGACCGTAATAGTTGATGTCCGTTCTTTCATAATAAAATATATATATATATATATAT
>JAAAKQ030155361.1:0-12854 GCA_010016005.3 Zanna intricata | reverse complement strand
ATACTTTTCATTTTCAAATTTAACACCCTGTATTTTACTAGCCAGATTTTAATAAATTTTGGGTAGCTTTAATTTGGTAAGCGTTGATAGAATATCCTTTATATTAAAATTCTTATACCTCTTAATAGCGGATACCTCCCAATAATGGACAAAAAAAAATTCCCCTAACTGTCCGCTATTAAGAGGTTTTACTGTATACACATTAGTTGCTTAATTTTTGTCTTTGTCATTGCTCTGTTGAATTGAATTCTCCATTAATATTTTTTCAGTCAATGACAAACTGGATTGTTTGTTACCCACTGTAACAAACAAATCAGTTGTTTTGTTTGTTTGGATATCTACCCACTGTATTACAAAAGTTTTTTTTCAAGTGTGTGTTTCTGCAATTAAAATTTCTTATCTTCACTTACAGTCCAGAAGTTAATAATTTATTAATTTCTGTTATCATATTTTCCTCTCTAGGGACAAACTTTCTTGGCATTTTTCTCTGCAGTTGTTGCTTTAATTTTTCATTTTTTCTCACCTATATATGTTTGTATAATGAAGCATGTATTTTTTAGCATTGTGATCATATGCAGTGTAACCAACCACTATTTGTATTTTATTTCAACTGCTTGTTTATTATTTGCAGTGATGTTCATAGTTTGATAGAAATATTTATTACATATTATTTATTCTTGTAAGACATCACTGAATTCAGAAATATAAATATTTTAAAATTACACTTTGTTTAATTTCAGATTTTCATCAAATTCTTGTCTGTGCTAAATATAAGAAACTGCGGAATGAAGTTTTTTGTTATTAATGTACTTTGCAGTTAAAATCAGTTTTTTTTCCTTCATAATTTAATTGTATTTCATTACTACATTTAATAACTATATTTCTGCTCTTAAAGTAAACATTTTCAATTCTTATCCAGTTTGTTTTCATGTAACTTGTTATTTAGTATTATTGTTATATATGTTGCTACTACTGTTTATATATGCAGATATTTTTTTTAATTCTTTCCCTTTTTTTTTTTTAAAGAGAATAACATCTACAATTTTTTTATACTAAATTATATTCCCTTACGTATTATATAAACAATGAAATGTAAAGCCTCATTTACAGAATTTTATAATCACAATATTAAAGGTCTTATAATAATGCTTTTGAATTACAGCAATCTATTCTCAGTTATTAAATGCTTCATAACAGCATACTACAGTTTGATTTCATTTTAATCCACCAAAGTACATAAATATTTCTTCAGTATACTGTTACGACCAGAAAATCATAACTTTTTTAATTTAAATTTATATTTTTAACATTTTTTTGACTCCTGATGATGGCTTTCAAGTAAGCCAAAAGATCTTGGGTTTATCTTAATGTGCTAGTAAGTTGCATTTTTAATATTATTTAATGAAGAATATATGTTTCAGTTTTTATTATATTAAAATCAGTTGTAGAATGCTAGTACAGAGGGATAGGGCTATCAATTTATTACTCGCATGATTCTTTTTAAGTGTATTTTACTATTACATAAAGTATTTTAAAGAAGCTGTATGATTGAACAATTTTAAAACATCTTTAAAAGAAGAACTGTTAGCAAAAACTCTTAAGTATCTATTAGTTTTCCTTGCTATAAAAAATTATACTGTTCTAAATTTTGAAATAATAAATTTGCTATCAAGCAATGAATATTACCAATACAAAAAATCTGTATTCTGCCTTGCTCTAAAATTTTAGACTATTATTTAAGGTAATAGAAATTAATCACCTTATTTGTGAAAGATTTTGGCCTATTTAATTAATATCTAAAATGGTATTGTAATAGAAATACTTGAAAAAGATGATGATATTTCCAGATTATCTTTTTTTTAATGGTTTTGGCTATTTTTAAGACTTTGTTACTTAAAGAAAATAAAATCTGCTTTAACTTTTGTAGGCAAAAAATAGTGTTCAAATTACTTTCACACATTACAAAATTTTCATTCATCTTATCCTCTGAAGCAATACCTAAATTATAGTCCTGGAGTAAAAAAAAAAAAAAAAAAAAATATGTGAAAATCATACATAATTTTTAAAATAAAAGACTTTAAAATTATCACATTTTATCATAAATATCAAGAAAATGGAAAATTAACTTCAAGCTTTACTCTTTTCAAATATTATTTTTTTTTTGTAAATTTTATATTTAAATTTTCAGTTTGTTTAATAAAGAGAATGTTTATATAACTTGTAATTATTTCCTTTTTTCAGAATCTTGTCGGCAATCTAACTGATAAATGCTGGGATCTATGTGTAGACAAGCCATCACCTCGTTTGGAGTCGCGTACTGAAACTTGCCTCATCAGTTGTGTTGAACGATTTTTAGATTCAACACATTTTGTTCTCAACCGATTTGAAAAAGCAAATAAAAAAGTGGAATCTAGTAACTTAGAGACATTAATTGAATAAACCTCTCTGATAGTATTTTAGTAATAAGCATATATGCTTAATTTTAACATATAAAAATGTAAAATATATTAGCTGATGCATGTTTGGAATCGTAAATTTATGAAATTTTCATTTTGTTAATTTTTTTCTCATTTTTTGAGAAAAATGTTTTCAGCTATTAAACGGTTTGTTTGTCGACATCGTCGTAAGTTGATAGTTAGTGGTGTTGTAATCGGTGGTGTTGTATTTGCTACTCATTATGTTCAACGTAAATTACGTGAATGGCAAGAACGTGAAATGAAAGAATTTTTAGAAAGGACTCAACGTCAGCAACATTTTGAAAGAAATGAAAGGACTTGTAATCACACAATTTTTTCACTTACGCCATCTTTATGTGATACTGTAGGAAAACTGTTAAATACTGAAGAAATTTTGGAAAAATTAAGAAATGGAACGTGTGATAAGGTTGCCATGTGGGAAGAGTTGAAAATACTTGCGTTTACAAGGTTATCCGTGCTATTATATTCTGGTACACTACTTGTTATTATGTTAAGAATACAAGTCAATTTAATCGGTGGATATTTATATCGTCAGTTAACATCTAATTCAGAAGATAGCTCTGTTATAAGTAAACAATTACAAGAAGATTATTTATCGTTATGTGAATATTTCTTAACAAAGGGTGTAAAAGATCTTTCCTCATTAATTGAAACTAAAGTTCGCTTTGTACTTGAAGGAGAATCATTGAAGAAACAATTGAATTTACAAGATATCGAACGTTATTTCTGGGCAATACAGTCGGCTATCAGCAGCGATTCGGATGACCCATTATCTCATTTATCAAAATATATTTTGCCACAAACTTATATAAATAATTGTAAAAAAACTCAAGATAAGTTAATATGTCAAATTATCACTGAAACTTTAGATATTATTGAAACCGATGAAGTTAAATCATTGGCAAGTTCATGTATTAGCCGTGGATTTTCACAAATTATGGATAAAATAGCAGAGTTTTTTGTTCCTGATAATTTAAATAATCAGTTAGAATTACCTGGTCCTTCATCAAGAGCACAAAACTCACGGCATATTTCAAACGGATTACATTTAAATAAAGTTACAATGCCTATGGCAAAAGTCGTACCTATTGTTAATGGACTGACTAATATGGCTAAAGTTAATGGAGCTAGCAAAGAATCATATGAACATTGGATCCAACAGTTTATTAATTTACAAAATATTAAAATTCTTGGTGCCAATATTTACGAATCATTTAGTAATCCTTTAAGTTGATTTATGTCAGATTAACTTACATATGTGGGTGTTTTTTTTTTAACCCTTTTGGGACCATATAATGTTTTACATATTTATCTCTGTAATGCACTGATTTCATTTTGAAATGTCTGTTGAATTTCATGTAATTGCGTAGTTTATTTCGGATTGCTAATGTTTAATATTCTGCAAAACTGCCTTGTTTTGAATCAAAATTAACAGAACCGATTAATTTTTTTTAAATATTAAGTATTATACTATTTAAATTTTCATTAGTAGTGACTAAAAATAAAGGTAAACTTTGTTAACTTCAATTTTTACTTTGCTAGCTCTAACTTGAATTTTGCAGTCTGTCCTACAACCAGTTAAGAGAACTTTTCCATTCTAATTTAATAATAAAAATGTATTAATATTTTTAAGCATAATTTAATGAAACAAATCTTTTTAACCTTCAGAGAGCCTCTGGCACTCCACAAATAACTGATTAGCTTCATAAAAATCTTCTAGAAGAAAAATTCCTAATCAATTTAAAAGCAAATCATTATTTTTAATATTATCACAGTATCATGTTACATAATTTTCTTCAGTGATTTTAATACGATAAATTCTTACAACTAGCCTACTTTTGATTATAGATAATTATATTAGATTTTAGTTGACTTATTACATTACTCCTAGTCAGTTCTAACGTGATCTTTGTTGTATTCAAATAATGAATGTATGCACATAATTTTTTAGTACATTGATTTTTATAGCACATTTTTTATATGCACATGAATTTCACCAAATTGATTGTATGGTACTACATTGTGAAATCAGAATGACAGTTAACTTTGACCAGATATGTTTCTCCTCTATTAATTGTATAACATCCAGTTTAATTGTCTATACAATTGTCAAACATTACATACTTGAGAAAATTTAGGGATGTTTTATTTGTTTAAAATTATATCGTCCTTATTTATAAAATTGTATTTTAAAATTTGAAGTATTGTAAATATTGAATATTTGTATAGTAAACTATATTTTATAATAAATTTGATCGATTGATATGTTTTAAACTCAAAGAATATCCATAATAAATTAATTTTATGTAATTCTTCAACTTCTCAGCTATGTATTTTGATATTTGCTCACAATTGTAAAAATTTAATCTTGTAAGTTATTAATGTAAATTAAGTTTTTTAGATTACGTTAGTTTTCTGTCAAAAGAATGATTTTTAACCTTAAAATTTTTATTTCACCATCCGAAAGTGTCTGATAGATAACACAAATCGGGTATTAAAATTTGTCACTGTTTATCTGTTGTATTGTTTGATCTTTAGTTGAAAGGAAAAAAATTGTAATTAATTTTTTTTTTTTAATCATTTTGAAGGTGTAATTTTTTTTGTGTCGTCTTAAATTGCATTTAGTTTTTTTGTATTAAAAAAAAAAAAAAAAATTGCAAAAAGAAATAATTATCAGTGGCGCAACATTACACATAAAAATTTAATAATTTTTTCTCTTGAATTATCTATATACAATGTAGTTTGTCTTGTTTCACACTCTACCCAGTGTGTTACTCTCTCAAGAGTTTAGAGTTGAATAGCCTGAGAGTTAAGAGTAATGATGTCATTATACAGAAAGCCTCCTGTGTTAAAACATCATTTGTTAGACTAAATGTCACCTGCATTGATTGGATTTAGGGAGAAAAAAACAAAAAACCTTTTTTACTCATAAATTTTCCTAATATGACTGAGCATCACATTGTGTTCTCAAATAGTGACTCTTGTTTACAATTTTCTCATTTTCAGTTTACTCATTTTCTTTTATAAATTGTATTCTTTACTAAATGTTGCTTCTTTAGTTTCTACAACTATTTGTTAAATATTAATATAATAAAAAAATTACTCTTCTCTGCTAGATCAAATTCTCATCTTATAATCTAATAATATTAGATTATTTGTATTAATACAAGTAATGTGAGAAAATGAGATTACAGTCGTATAAGTGATAAATTTATTTAAAAATAAAACTGTGATGTAATAAAAAGTAAACCAAAAAATAACAGATGATAAATATTTGTTATCATACTCTACAGTATTTTCCAATTTTTTATTTATTTTGTATTTGGCGTAATATACCTCGAGCTTAACCCATTGTGTGTAATTTCTGATTACATACAATCTGAAAAAATCTGTATTTACACCTTCGGCAGCAGTAAGCCAGAGTAGAAGTTTTTAGTGATTTCTAATTATGTAGTTATTAGGTTATCATCATTTATAAATAGATTTTTTTTTCTGGATCAAAAGCCATAAATTTTATATTAACTCAGAATATTTTCTTTAATGTTTTGTACCATTTATATATTTCCTTTGCTGTTTTGTTATTTATTCTCCCAATTTTTTAATCAAGATGAAACATCAATTTAGTTTTTGTGTATTATTTTTTTTTTTATGTTATATTTATGTTTTTATAACCAAATATTAGTAATGAATTGTACTGATGGGACAGGGTTACTGGCTATTTGGGAATAATTTTAAATTATAGTGAGAACTTATTAAACTGCAGAATAACTCTGTTATTAGTTCCTTAGATTGTCATATATTTATATTGTTTTTTTTTTTTTATGTTATTTCATTATTGTTTTGGTTATTGATTCATATAATAAATAATAAATCTTTTCATTTATTTTCATGTCTTTATTATTGTTTCCTATTGTTATTAAGTTTTTTGAAGATATATTTTTCAAGCAGATTATTCAGTACATACCACAAATTATTCAAATTTACCCAAATCTGTTATCTGTGCAATCCGCCGTGTTTGTCAATACCTCATAAACCTGATTAATGAATATTATACTAACAAAACTCATGTGACAATATTATTGATTTAAATTAAATTTTGAATGAATCTTGTTAGAGAATTTGTTGTTTAGTACAGTAAAATATTGATTTACACTACTTTTCTTAATAACTAGTAACATCCATATTAATTTAATAAAAAATAAGTAATTGCGCAAAGAAAAGGGGTTTTTATTAATATCTACTTATGTTCTCTTCTGCAACAGTTTCTCTGAGCATTGTTTCTGTTATCTCCCTTGTATTAAAATTTGCCCCTTCCTTCTGAATAAATGTTTTTACGCTCTAGTACAGTTGTTCACTTTAACTGTATTTTTTATGTAATACAACTTTTTTAGTATGAACGTAGTTTTAAAATGGAAGTTTAAGATTTGGAAATAGTTTTCATATCTTACCTGATGTGGTTAGTAAACAGTTTTATATTGTGCATTTCAACATTTTACTTAAACATTCTGTTACCATATGTTAGTGTCATGTTGTGTAACGCACAGCTAATGTACATTGTCAAATAAATGACAAATAAAATAAAATCATCTATTTTAGAATGAGGAAATATCTTACTTTCAGAGATCAATGATTATAAACTCATTTAATGATAAAAACATTTCAAGAGATCATTTGAATAATGCAATTTGTCTATTCTTCAACTATATTACTTGTTGCTTGACGAATTTTTTAAATCCATGTCAAGCCTAAAAAAATGCAACTTCATGGGCTTTAAAACAAATGCCTCTGTCCATTTTGTTTTGTAAGCAGTAATATTTTTGTTCTTAGTGTAATTAACAATTACTACGTTTAATTTCAATATGAAATTGTGTATATGTCCCATTAATCTCTTTTCTAAAATACTGATTGTGGTATATACTAGTCCTGTAGCATAGCTCATTATGTTTTCCCATACATCTGATCTAAAAAAGTAGAAGTTAAGGCCGATATCTTACTGGTAGCAGAAACAAATTTGAATGAAATGGATTAATTATTAAACATTATCAGCTCATTATCTTTTAATCAGGTATATTAAATATATTATTATATATTTCCATGAAGATTATGTCAATTGTTTTGTTAAACCAAATGCAAGATAAAACTGAAGAAATTTTATGTCAGAAAAGCGTGGTAAGGTAGATCTTAAATATGAGTTAATTTCTCTACATTAAAATTCTACGTGAATTTACTAGTGTCAAAAGGGAAAATGAATTCTAAATTTTTTTGATATCTAATATCTGCCATCATGGTCAAAGAAGAAATTCTATTCCTGGTTTGAACACATATCTTGTTAAGTAATATGAAATATTGTTCAGTTACAATATTGTCTTTTAATTTTATCTACAAAGAGTAAACTGAAGAGAGGTTCTTGTAACTTACTGTGAGCAAAGCTAAGAACACAATTTACATCTGCTAAATTTATTCCTATGGTTCAGAAATCAATCAGTTTGTTACAGCATCAATTAAATAATTATCTCAATAAACCCCATTGCTCCTTTTATATTATGTAGTGTTTGTTCTGTTAGCCTTTTTTACATTTTAAATCTGTGAGAAAAATTCATTTTGGGAGAAAACCACTCAACAGAATGCTTCTGATAAAAGTAATTGTTAATTTTTTTTTTTTTTTTCATTGTTACAGCTTGCTATGAAGCAGACTAAGTATCAATTTATTTTTTCTTCTCTTCTCAGTGTTTTCTTATTCTTTCGGATTGGGCTTTTTTCATTCTCCTGTGGTGTTTGTACTTGGTCCAGGTATTCGGGTCTGTTTTCTTTCTCTTTGTGCTGTCTTATAACTACTGGATTATCCAAGGGAATGATCTGAAGAATTGCTTTCAATTGTATTGTGTTCTTTTATGTCCTTGACTAACTTCTTGTACCAAGGAGTGTTTCCTTTAGTTGTAAGTGTCTGTTTTCTAGGATTCTTTTAGCTAGCTTCTCTGTGGCATTCTTTTGATGTGATCATCTTTTCCGAAAGGTGGTTATGTCTTTTCTATTGCCTGGTAGAGTTTTTCGTTTTATCCTAATCTGTATTATCTTTTTTGGATCTAGGAGCTGTTTCCTTCTTTTCCAGCAGACGTTTAATGCTCAGGTATATACATTCTACTACATATAAGCTTGGTTCAGTCACTATGGTATAGTGTCTTATTTAAAAACTTTTTTTATAAAAATGAATTTCTTGTTGTGTATGTTGCAACATATTTGGTATGTGAATTCCATAGTTCTTACTTTTTCTTTCAGCACTATTATTTTCCGTAGATATCAGCTTAACTCTGCCGATCTTGCTAAATTTGTTACAGCAAGATCAGCAACTGCATTAGGTCTTTATTGTCTTGAATCATCTAGACAAAGATGGTTGAATTTGACATTGCTAATTTATTGGATTTTTTTAATGCTTATTAATAAAATGAGATGGATTTTATTAATGCTTGCCAGAAAGGAACAGAATATCTTCCTTAAACAGTTTTACAGGATGTAACAAAAACTTCTTAATCATTGTTAAGATTTTAATATCTTCATTTGGTATTAGCACATTACAAAAAGTAATGAGATAGCAACTGTAATAAAAAAAATAACTTTATTTTGAATCTACATGTTCCTTTTCAAAATAGTCTTCCTAAGTGCAACTCAGTGTTTCCAGTATTTGATCTACTTTTAAACATGAGACCTTTCAAAAGTACTTTGCATTTCACCTCCTGCAGTAGTATTTTGTACTCTAAATAAAGAAGTGCAAAAATACACTTGCCTACTATCACATTTTGCGAATATTAATTGGTAAATGTGTTTTACCAATATGTGAAAAATTTAAGGCAAGAGAAGAATACAGATATGAAATTATAAAAAGCATTGTTTAACCAACTAAGAACTGTTTTCTCTATGCTGCAAAGATATATAGAACAAACTAAGAAATACAACCCAGGCTACATAATTGAAATTTAAAAGATCAGTAGGATTAGTATAAGAAATTATGCAAAATGGAATCTCAAATTCAAAAGAAAACCCTTGGTGAGGGTCAGGGTATACAAATGCAATAATTAATAAGATGTTACAAGGATGTTTGAACTTGACAAGAATTGTAAAACAGTGAGAAGTAGATTAAGAGAGATAGCTAACAACAATATCAGTTAAGCGGTTATGGAGAAGTAAACTACCTTACCCTAAATAATGTAGTTTTAGGGTAAACTACTCTTAACAATTATCACTTTATACTTGTTCACTAGTATGAAGAAAGTGATAACTGGATTACTTGCAGTTATTGATTTTTTTTTTAACCAGATGAACATCTGGCAATTCTATAGATTAATCTAAAATTTTTGCATTTTCAGATCCTTCATCTCTGGGAACAGCCAGAAGTAGATCTGGGAGGTAATGAATCACTTTAATTTTTTCCGTTTAAAAATTTGCCGAGTGTAGGAAGCGTGAATTATCGTGTTTCGACAGAAGTTTTTTAATTTTTTTTCTGTTGCGAGGTCAGCACATTACTATACCAGAAAGCATTTACAGTCATCTCTGTGGGTACTAAATGTTGGTAAATGAATACCTACTAAAGGAACAATAAAGATGACCATCATGATTTTACTCGTACATTTTGCAACTTTTGCTTTTTTCAAAGGTGATGAAATTGATTTACACTGGGAGCATTGATGATTCATTTCAGGGTCATAGTGGAACACGCTAGACTTATCAGTGATTAAAACATGCAAAACCTGTGCCCCTTTATTCTTGTTGCAAGCAAACAATTTTCACAAAGGAATTATAGCCAATTTGAATTAATGAAATATTTGGCTCTTACAAGGGGAAGGCATACAGGTTCGAATCCGGTATTTAAAAAAAAAAGTGCCTGTCAAAGTCTTTTGGCACTGCGTTGTAGTTTTTCATAAAAATACTCTTTTATAAGTATTCTGTTTGTTCTTAATAATTATTGACTTCGGATAAAGTGAAAGTTTCGTATGACTCGAACCAGTGATTTTACTACAACTGACCAATTTCTGTGGTTTGAATCATTACAATAACTGGTTTCTCCCAACCCTAATTGCGTCCTCCTCGCAAATGGGTTTTTGGGTGTCAGCTGATTTTATAATTTATATATAAATTAAAATGTTAAATATTACCAAAAAAATTTAACGAATTAGTTTTAAATATTAATTATTTTTAATTAGAATACAATATATATCATTAATGAAATCATGGGTCTGAACTATCATATATACTGTGCATAGATATGTTTTAAGAATAAAGTACCTTTGCCCAGGATTAAAACAGTTAGGATAATGGTTAATTTTTTTAAAAATATTACGACAGGGACGTTCCATGGATATTAAAATATAGCCCGTCTTTGTTAAATTAATAAAAAAAAATTATGATTATCCTCTAAATCTTGCATATTTTCTAATTAATAGTTGTATTATTTATTAGTGTTTATTTATCAATTGCCTATTATTACTATTGTTCTGCCTCAATTTAATAGTCACACTAGTGCATTTAGTATTAATAACTGTAGTATTTTTTCTAAGGTTAGTTTTGTAAGTTAACCTTCGACGAGAGATGGTTAACTATCGGTAATTAATGTTGAGTCGTTTTTTGTTAGTGTAATTCTACTTCAGCTGTGATTACTGATTCAGTATTAAAATGCTCCCGGTACTCCAGCATTTTAAGGTTAGTTTTGGTAACATTTTTTATTATAACTTTTTTTTTATACTACTACTATTACAGTTATTCAAATATTCCTTTAATTTTGCATTTGTTATGAATTTCTGTGTATAGGTTATATTATTGTAAGTTAAAATCATTGAACTTTTGTATTTTTTTTTTGCCTTCAGTCATTTAACTGGTTTGATGCAGCTCCCCAAGATTCCCTATCTAGTGCCAGTCGTTTCATTTCGGTATACATCCCACATCCCTAACAATTTGTTTGACATATTCCAAACATTGCCTGCCTGCACAATTTTTTTCCCATCTACCTGTCCCTCCAATATTAAAGCAACTATTCCAGGAGGCCTTAATATATGGTCTATAAGTCTGTCTCTTCTTTTAACTATATTTTTCCAAATGCTTCTTTTTTCATCAATTTGCCACAAAACCTCTTCATATGTCACTTTATCCACCCATCTGATTTTTAACATTCTCCAGTAACACCACATTTCATAAAATACTAATCTTTTCTTCTCAGGTACTGCAATACAGTATCACTTCCTTATAAAGCTACGCTGCAAACGTGCACTTTCAGAAATGTTTTCCTGATGTTTAAATTAATTTTTGATGTATGCAGATTATATTTCTGACTGAAAGCTCGTCTCGCCTATGCTATTTGGCTTTTATATCGCTCCTGCTTTGTCCATCTTTAGTAATTCTACTTCCCAAATAACAAAATTCTTCTATCTCAGTGATCTTTTCTCTTCCTATTTTTATATTCAATGGTCCATCTAAATTATTTCTACTACATTTCATTACTTTCGTTTTATTCATGTTTATTTTTATCCAGTAGTTGTTGCAAAGGATTTCATCCATACCATTCAAAGTTTCTCCTAAAAGTCTATTTTACTTTCTGCTAGAATTACTATATCGTCAGAAAATCGTAGCATCTTAATCATTTCATCTTGCACTGTTATTCGGGTGCTAAATTGTTCTTTAACTTCATTAACTGCTAGTTCTATGTAAAGATTAAAAAGTAATGGGGATAGGGACATCTTTGTCGGATTCCCTTTTTTATTACCACTCCTTTTGTATGTTCTTTGATTATTACTGTTGCAGTTTGGTTTCTGTAAATGTTAGCAATTGTTCTTTTGTCTCTAAATTTAACCCTAAATTTGTTTAAATACTGAACATTTTATTGCACTCTACGTTATCAAATGGCATGTATGTTGGTTTGTTTTTCTTTAATCTTCCTTCTACTATTCATCTGAGTACTAAAATTGCTTCTCTTGTTCCTATACTTTCCCTGAAACCAAAGTCTTCTGCTCTCCTCTCAATTCTTCTGTACAGAATTCTAGTTAAGATTTTTTATGCATGAGTAGTTAAGATAATTATTCTGTATTCACATTTATCTGCTCCTGCTTTCTTTGGAATCATGACAATAACACTCTTTTTTTAAGTCTGACGGAACTTCTGTTTTTCATAAATATTACACACTAGTTTGTAAAATCCGTCTATCGCTTCTTCGCCTGCACTGCGCAGTAATTCTGCTGGTAACCCGTCCATCCCACGAGCCTTTCTGCATCTCCATAATTGCATCTCCCTTTTCATCTTCAACTTCCTCTTCTTCCTCTATAATACCAGCTTTTAATTCATTTTCTCCATATAACTCTTCAATATATTCCACCAACTTATCAACCTTTACTTTAG
>JAAAKQ030155350.1:0-12854 GCA_010016005.3 Zanna intricata | reverse complement strand
AATGAAACGACTGGCACTGGATAGGAAATCTTGGAGAGCTGCATCAAACCAGTCAAATGACTGAAGACAAAAAAAAATGCAGTGGAAAAATAATACATGAAAAAAAGTGATATGTTTTATTTTTTTCTGCTTCCTATCCCCAAAATCACTTTGCAAAAAAAGTTGTAAATTTGTCTATGTTTACTATGTTAAAAGGAAGAAATGAAAACAATTCTACTGAAAAATATACAACCAAAGATTTCTGTTTCAGTGGTAGGGGGGTTGAATTAATGATGAAATTTTATTATAATGTTATTAAAAGTTTGAATAAACCAAAAAAAGTTTTAAAAAATGCCAAATGCTGATATTTCTCAAGTTTTGATGGGATTCCCTACTTCCAATATTGCTCCCAAAGTATTATTTTTTTTGGTGAGGGGGGTCATTCGCACTACTATAATGCCTAGGGGAAAAAAAAAAAAAAAAAAAAAAATTGAGATAAATAAAAAAAATAGAGCATTTTTCAATTTTGAGAGAAGGGGAAGAATTTGGGAGACAAATTTTGTTTTAAATGTTAAGATAAGCATGTATGTACAATGCACCTAATATAAAGTAGGATTATGTTAGCAAACTTTTGAGAAAGTTGACCTCAAAGAAACCTTTGAAACTCACTTCCTTATCTCTCGGAGATATTGACTTCTATCAACAAATTGCTCGCTCCATGTAAAGAAATATAACAAATTTTATCAAAATCTGTTCATTCATTCAAAAGTTATTAAGCTTCAAACATGCCAACATATGAACATACGTTTAAGTCATGAAATATTGAGAAATCAAAAAATCCATTTCCCATTTCTAGAAAAAAAAATTGTATTTGCTATATCAGAAGTTTACGTTTTTTTCTTTTTGAAGAAATGATGTTTGAAATGAATGTCCTGTTCAGCAGTGCACAAGACAAGCAATTGTGTTCAGCAGTGCACTTTTGTGCTTGAGTGATCATATAAAGTTGCCTGATGCAAGTTGTTACTTTATCAATGCCATCAATTTCTTTTTGAATATTCTCCCATAATTTTGTTATGATAACTTACTTAGGTTTTTGGACTAGCATAAATTCTTGTTTGAATGTTGGCTGTGTCCTCACGAAAGAGGATTCATGTTGGGAGTCCTAACAAAAGATGCCTATTTTGTTTTGAAACGCCTTGCTGTATGCCATTTTTACCCAAAAACCCTTTGCTGGAATATTGGCATTTTTTTCCATAATTATTTGACATGTATCTTGAAACTATCCAGAGTGCACATAAGCTTCCGTATTAGTAACCTTTTCCTTGATTGATTAAGGTATTTTAGAAAAAGAACTGCAAAGAACAATAATATGTTGCAGTGAAGCATGAACAGTTTACCTATGTTGAATTTTTTTTTTTTTTTGTGGGCGAACAATGTTCAACGTTATTATCGCCCGGTCTATGTTGAATTGAAGCATGAACAGTTTACAGTTGACAGTTACATTCATGAGTAATTGTAATGTTAGTAGAAGCAGCAGCAGCAATGGAAAGGTGATGGTCAAATAACTGCAGTTTGAGTTGGCTTGGTTTGGTTTTAAGGTGTCTACCCATTTATAGTATATTAAAATGAATGGATTGGATAACTTGATGTTATAGTACATTTGGAATACCATTTTTAATGGTTTGTAACTTTTATTTTGTGATAACCTTTCAAATCATTTTAGCCTGTCATTCATATTTTAGAACAGACACTCAGAAGAACAGACAACATATATAACCTTACTATAAAAAATAATTTATGTTGAAGATTGAAATGTAGATTTCTAAATATAATAACTAATACAGAAGTGAGTGTTTTTATGCTATAGAGGATTTGTCGATAGAAAATTAATTTTATAAAACAGAAATTTTTTTATGAATAAAACAATTTTTTTAAGTTGGAATTTCTTTTATTTAAAAATTACATTCTGTTGATTATTCTGATTAATTTTATGTAGCAAATTTTTATTTTGAATAACGTATTATTTAAAATTTGTGCGACTAAAATGTAATATTGCTGTTATGTAAGTTACCAAAATTGGTTTAAAACTAGTTTTAACTGTATTTAGTATGGGGACAGGCCTATACTGAAATATTTCATTGATTATTTATTGGCAAGTTTATATAGATAAACATGAAAATTTAAATTAATAAACAATTCATGATAAACATGAATATCGTCTGTGGTGTTGGCCTTGTTAGTTACAACCCTACTGCTCTACATCTCTTGCTCAACACTTTTCAGGCACCATGCACTTTTATAACCTATTCTCATGTTTTCTTTCAATTACTGAACTAAATGCTTGGTAAACTTTTAATACTGTATTGATTTGTTTTCCCACATTGTTTGGGTAACAAGACTTGGATCCTACACCAATGCAGAATCGAAACAACAGTCAATGCAGTGGCACCAAAACCAAAAAAGTTAAACCAATCTCCATATTCAAGTTGAAAAATATTGCTACCGTTTTTGGGATGAAAAAGGCATCATTTTGATTGATTTCATGGGATGTCGATCAACAATTCGACGTGTACTGCAAAATGCTCACCAAACGAAGATGGTGCAATCCAAACTTGACGGCATGGGAAACTGTCATCCAGTGTAATCTTCCTTCATGACAACATGCATCCTCACATCGCTGCCTTAACCAAGAAGTTCAAGATTTTTGTTGGGAACTTTTTGACCACCCTTCATATAGTCCTGATCTTGCACCTAGTGATTACTTTCTCTTCTTGTTGCATTTGAAAAAGTGGCTTGGTGGATTCCCAGGCGGCGAACTTGTATACAGAGGGGTTAAAGAAACTGGTCCAGTTTTACAAAAAGTTCTTAGAACAGAATGTCGAATATGTGGAAGTGAAGTACATTTATAGTAAACTAAAACTGTAGATAAAAACCTTTTCTCAAGAGTTAATTTTTTTTAAATGACCAAACGGCCCTTTCTTTATGAATATACTTCATTAACATACTGAATGTTGTATATTATAAAATCAAGTTTATCCAATCCATTCATTTTAATTTATTATAAATGGGTAAGCATCTTAAAACCAAATCGAGTCAACTCGAACTGCATTTGACCATCACCTTTCCATTGCTGCTGCTTCTACTAACATTACTATTGAATATGTTTTGAATAATTTTATATACTGTGTGTGGTTATTTTTTTTATATTTAATAAGCTTTAATACAATATTTTATTAATTTTATTTTATCAGAGTCTTGCTTTTGTCGATAAGTTTTCATTGATTTGTTTTCTGGATTGTCCTACTTAAAATCAAATTTTCTTTTTAATAATTATACCTTGGATTATGAATTAGATAAACATTTGTTTTTCATAGAAACATAAAGAATTTCTAAAAACCTTGTTTATAAAAAAAATATTAAAGCAAACGTTGAATTTAATAAATTTTTTTATTTATTTACAGGCAGATATTAAACCTCAAACTGATGGTTGTAACGGTTTAAGATACAATTTAACAGCTGACATTATTGATTGTATATTTAAAACCTACCCTGCAGTCAGAAAGAAACACATGGAATACGTACCAGCTAAACTCAGTGAATCTGAATTCTGGACCAAATTTTTTCAGTCCCATTATTTTCATAGAGATAGAATACATACAGGGACTAAGGACATTTTTACTGAATGTGCCAAGCTTGATGATCAAGGTTTGTTGACTTGTTCACTTAAGACTTGTATTAAAGAAAGATGATTATATTTGTCATGATTTATATGTTTGTTTTTGTTTTATCATGATTTTCATAATTTGGCATTAATTAAAAATTTTTTTTTTAATATTCATTTTTGAAGAATGTCACATATGCTTTATACTGTCAGTCCCAATAAATTTCATGGCTGTAACATAATGTGTAAAGTATCTTAAGGTAACAAAGGCTCCAGTCTAGTTTTATCGGAGAATAATGATCTTTACTATACAATCGACCCTCTGTGATGAAGACAGTGAAGTGTAGCTTGTAAAATTGTACATGAAAATTGTACATGAAATGTACAATTTATTTGGGCTTGTAAAATATATGTATATTTTATATGGACTTGATGTACTCATACGCAGCTACACATTTTGCTCATTGATGGAAGCAGCAGGATTATTTTTCCTAATAAAAGAGACCTTAGATCTTGTTACTCTTTTAGAGTACTACATCTTTTTGAGAATGGCTTATTTCTTGTCAGGCCATCAACAACCACAATAATTATGACATTTAGTATACATGCATGTACATAGTAATGAAATTATGGGATTTTTTTTTTTATAGCTACCCGTCCATTTAAAATTTAAGTTCTCTTTATCCCACTGGGATTTGCTACCATTATATTCTTGTTTTTTCCAAGAGACTTAACGTAGAAGATTAGGATATTCAGATTGATAATATAAGAAAAAATATCATTTAGAAAAACTTACTCTTGATTTTTCAGTAAATTGGTGCCTTGAGATCAAATGTCTTGTACAGTTCAAAAAAGTACCTGTAACAAGTTTTCCTACTTGTCCATGTGATCTGTGATTTTGTTTCACATGAATATTGGGTGTATTAGCAATATATTCTAAACTTAAGCTATTCAGTGCATATCCAAAATAATTGAAGTTGTTTGTAAGAGTGCTGTAATATTAATTGCTGCCATTTTGATGCTTTAACTTGTAATTTTTTAATTATGATTTATATATTTGTAAAAGTACTTTTATTGTTCAATATTATTATTTTACATACAACCTTATAAATTACAGTAAGCTCTTTTTTAAATATGAGAAAGAAGTTTGGAGAAATCAATAATGTTCAACAAAGCAAACAGTAGTATCCTGCAATCCTGCAATGACCCTTTAAATCTGACTAATCTGTGGCTTTAACTTCAGCTCATCCATGATGTTGACAAAATTTTTTTTCCATGTTGTGCCTTTTTTTCATTTTGGGAAAAATCTCTGGTTGTGCTAAAATGTTATCCAGCTTTTCTTTAGTTCATTATAAGTATGTGGATGATAGTATTAGAACTACTTTTCATTAGGTATCTGAACAAAAAGAACAATTTTTTTAAACATTTTAGTTCCCTGATACTGTTGCGCAATGAGGCTGAACTATGCTAACATTCTAAAAGAATATGCTAGAATATTAAAGAAAAAAAAACTGTCATTTAATAGTCAAGCTACAAATTTTGAAAGCCAACTTAAGTTAAAAAGATTTTGAGCTGTTTTCCTTTATATAACAACTGGAAAGTAAGAGGATCATTTTTATTGTTATTTTCAAAAAAGACTAAGTTGTGCTGTGAATCCAGGTGTTGTGATTCTCTTTAATGGGAAATTGGGCAAATATAAGATTTCACAAGTCATTCATTTTACACACTTCATCCTTGCCATAAAAAGCCACAGCCACAATTGGTGAATTAGAATTTTTGTTTATACTGTGTGCTGTCTCTTGTCTTAGTTATTAATTTTAAATTAATAACTAAAAAAATTTAAATTAAAAAAAGTTAGTTTTTAATTTAGGTGCTATTTATGCATTATTAATCAATGATTTGTTAAATTATGTAGTAGAATTGTATTTTTTATTTTCTGCTGTAATTCAAACTAATTCTGTAAATGTATATTTAATGAAAACTTTTTTTGTCATGCTTGTTCCATACTTGTTTATTTTTGCAGAAAAATTCTCCTTTGTTAAAATGGTTTTTTTTTTTTTTAATTTGTAAGATAATAAAACTTGTTTTGCTTTCACATTTTAATATATTTACTAATTAAAAGTTAATTTTTGTATAATTTAAAAATGCATTTTCCTAAATCGGTCATCATGTTCAAATTTTGCTTCCCAATGTTTTTTCAACACCTTTTTTATTATATGCATTAAAAAAGAACAATTTCTGGAATTAGATTTGTTATTAATTTTCTTTTAGTTTGAAAAATAGTAGTATGATTAGTTTTAGCAATAATTACAAAAACTATAATAATTGGTTTTATAATTTTATAAAACAATTGAATAAGTGGGACAAAATTCTTTTTAAAACTAATAAAAATTTAATAACAAATCTTAATATTTAACAATAAAGCACATGTTTATAAAATAAAAACGAATGTTTACTTGTAGAACAGAATTGTAAAAAAAAAAAAGTGTGTGTGTGTATATATATATATATATATATATATATGAATGATTAACAGAGACTTAATAACTTTTTCAGGCTCATTTACTAGCACATGCATACAATAAATTTTAATTACATTTTTCACATTAGGAAAAGTGAATATATTCTTATTAGGAAACAAACATGTTAAAAATTAACTGTAATAAATTTTAATGAATCCCTCACACTTAAAAAAATGTATAATTTAAAATATTTTTGAAAATATCGTTAATGAGCAAATAAAATAAAACACATTGGGTGGCTTATGCAATTAATATATTCAATTTAAATAACTTAAAAATTTATGATTTTTGTTAAAAATCTATTCAAAATAAGGAATCAGAATAATAGTTTTATTATCTGTAAATAGATTGCAGTAGTACCAGAATATTCAAGTCTTCATAAAACACTACAACATTGCTGATAAGCAGACATAATGTATAGAGTATATTATTGTAGAGAGAGTGATATTCATTCCCATTGAGTACTTTTTGCATTAGTCATGTTTTAACTTTTTTCTAAAACTATAGTTGATGTCTGTGAAATATATCTGATTAAATTATTTATTTACTTTTTTATTCAAGAAATGAAGAAAGAAATGTCAGCAAGTATTGATGATCCACTTGTCAACATTTCATATTTTGAAGATAAAACATTGGATGAAGGATATGGTATCGGCTCTGATAAGCCAGCTTCTTCACAGAATATAGTACACCAAAGCATGATTAAAAGGTATTGTTATGTTTTTTTTACAATAGTCTGAATTCCTAATGGTGTGATTATTAGGAGTTATACTCATTTGTAAAATCTTTTTTAATTCAGTGTAATATATTTTTTTTCTCTTTTTGTCTATTTAACTAATAGACACTTGAAAAAACAACACATGTGCAGTGTATATATATATATATATATATATATAGAGAGAGAGAGAGAGAGAGAGAGACATTCAGCTATGCAGCTGAGTAAATTTTGTTAATTTTCTACATTATCCTGTAGCAATATCAAAACTAGATATATACTACAGCTCCAGTTAAATTTACTAGTTTCATTTAGAACCTTATCCTTTGAATAGTTATATTTTATGACTTTATTATTTGTTTGATTAATAGTTCAGCAAATTGTACCGTAGCAGCAGATTATAAAATCTTTATATGATGTGTACTATGTGTTATATTACCATTTATATATTAAAAAGAAATAAAGAAGTAATAAAACTAATAATTTTAATAAAACTAATTATTTAAGATGATTAATAAAAAAAAATTAATTCTGATTTTTTTTAATAAAGCTGTATTTAATAATTTAGAATATGAAGAGGGAAATTGTAAAAAAAATTCACCAACGGAGTGACAGACTTTAGAAAACGGTTTCAGAAACATCTCCAAGCATTTAAGAGTAATAAATAGAAATTTATGTATATTTATCATAAAATAAACACATTTTCAAATAGAATTTCCAAATATCAGAAATCAGAAATAAATGTCTTACCCTTGGGAAAATAATCAGTAATAATCAGGATCAAACATTTAATGAACAGAGTAAAATTTAAGCATGATAATTTGATTATTGTAAATTATTCAACTTTATTTAAATGTATTTTGAAGTAATGGCATTGAAAACAGCAGTTTCATTATCCAAAACAAATTTTAGTGATAGTGGCTAGTTCATTTTATATCAGTGGATATGTTAATTTTAAATTAATATTTTTAATCTAATTCCACAACAATTATTCTGATGAAGCATAAATCTCTGCAAAAGTATTAAATATGGAAGAAAAATCAAAGCAACAGATTATAAAATTGCTCTTAAGTAATTCATCTCTTGCTGGTCTCAAGTGTGTAATTAATCTCAATGTCTGTCGAAGTGCAAGAAATCAATTTGATATCCAGTTATTTGAGATGACTGAATCTAATAATGCTAAAAGGTGCGCTGCCATAAAAAACAACTGGTGCATTTAAAGCAATACCCTGAAAAATTCTCTTACCTTATCAGATTCTCACCAGCATAACTTGTGACTTAACTGCAGTACTTATCATTAAGTTAATTACCACTTTTGCACGACTTAAGTCAGAAAATCTATGATGAGTTGATCAAGCTAATGTAGACGAAGTTCTTTTATTAGGCAAGAATCCAGCTTGGAGTTTTATAATCCTGTTAAGCAATATGAGAGTTTTCCCCCTTTTTCTTTCCTTATCTCCCTGTTGCATTGCTATTCACCACAAACTGTTCCTTACAATAGCTATTACTCTGATAAGAGTAATTTTTCCTCTCTACCACCAATTAGTTAATGCTTCACTAGATATTCATTCATCTTGGTATAAAGGGTAGATGTTAGGATCTATATGGTAGAAAGAATGTATGAGGTGATATAAAAGTTATGAGACTGGCAATGATGCAGGCTCTCCATCTACATAGGAATGTTTCAGTCACTTATTGTAAGTTTCAGTTCTTGGGGTATCTATGTTACCCTACCTTTGAAGTTGAATTTAGAAGTTGTGTTTTTGTTATGTTATGAAAATGGAACAGTGAAATCTGGAGCAGTGGTAAGCCATCAAATTCTGTGATAACTTTGTGAATTTGTAAGTTTGACCTACGAAAAGTTGCAACAAGCCTTTGGGGAACATCCCTTATCAGTATCACAACTTTTTTGGTGACGCAAAGCATTTTTGGAGGCTAGTAAGTAGTGAAAGACAAACCCACTTAGGGAGGTCTTTAACATCGAAAACTGAGGAAAATGTGGAAAGAGTGAGGGCGAGACTGATGAATAATGTGTTAAATTTGAATTATTTTATCCTTCATCAGATTTACTCAAGATTTTAAGATGTGATGATTTTAAAATGTGTGCAAAGTTAGTGCAAAAAAACCTTTCCATTGAACAGAAAGATAATCAGAACAATGGAAAATTACTCTGGTTTCGTCATCATGTGATCACTGGTGATGGCTCATGGATTTTCAAGTATATTCTAGAAACAAAACGTTGAAGTCAAGAATGGCACATGACACTTCTCAATCAAATGATACTCAAATGAGCAAATCAAAAAATCAAGTTCATGCCAATTTGTTTTTTTTCACTAGGGGGATTGTTCACACAGAATTTGTGCCTCAAGAAAAAACTGTGTCAACCAATTATTTTTTGTAAAGAAGCCTTGAAAGGTTCAGAAAAGGGAGCTTTATGACAGATGCTCTACTATAACAACTTCTGTCACACGGCCATCTCCATCAACCAGTTTTAGACAAAAAAGAGATTCTTCCAGTATTCTCAGCTTCCCTGTTTACCTGATCTTAGTGTGATCTTTGCTTTCTAGGATCAAAATCCAGCCACCGGACTGAGCTAGTGGTTAATTCATAATCGTAAATTAGCTGATTTTGAAGTCAAGAGTTACTTTTATTTACAGATTTGATTCCTAGATCATTGATACTGTTGTTCTTTGGTGGTTGGGTTTCAATTAACCAAATATCTGAAGAATGGCGAGATGAGACTACAATTCATTTACATTCATATCCTCATTCATCTTCACAATACCTTATGGTGGTTCCAGAGGCTAAACAGAAAAAAAGAGAGGTTCAAACTCACTTTAAAGGACATCATTTCGGTACTGTTGAAAACATCCAAAGGAGCATAATAACCAAGGTGTTGATGGGAGACAGTGGTATTGATCTGTTCCAGTTGAAGCCTTCTACCATATACTATGAATAATGAAAACAATGTCCCTGTCAATGTATAAGTGTCCAAGGTGATAGCTAAAGCTGATAACATTGATGTATAAAAATAACATTTTTGAAAAAATCTGTCAACTACTTTTCTACCTCCTACAGGGTAGGGGGCAATATATTTAGAAGAATCTACTTCTATGGGAGCAGTCTAAGAAATCTGAGAGATGTCTCTTCTTAATTTGAGAAACATCTATCATATGGTTGGTATCCAACCATATTATCATCAATTATAATTCATTTTACTATTGTCATCATGAGGCTGTTTGTATTTTTTGGGCCATTTGATAAAAAAATATTTACAGAACTACTCAGTTTTTTCTTGGACTGGGTTGATATAAGGTCTTTTCTTTAAGTCATTAGTGGAATGACATTTCTAGCCTAAATTGTATTATTATTTATGTTTTATTTATTTTATGTTTTAGTTTTTGTTCCATTGTTATATTTTTAAGCTAAAGCTAAAAAATTAAGTTTTCATATATTGAAAACCAGGTGTGAAATGGTATACTATTATTTAATCAATAAGTTGGACAGAAGTTAATGAAAAGGGCATATAAAAACAAAAGATAACAGAGAAGTTAAGTTTAAGCAAGTTTAATGTTATGTATTTTCAGGTTTAATCAGCATTCAATAATGGTTATGAAGGCATCATCTTACTATAATCAACCTGATAACAATGCAGCATCTGCTAACAAAACAGTAGATATTGCAAACAATAACAGCAAAATAAATAATAATAACAGTCCTTTAGTTACAAAAATGGTTAATGGTGGTGGCGAGTCAGGTGCATCAGCTGGTACCAGTTCAGCATCTGATGATAACTATACTAAGGTGAAAAAGGTAATAGGCTTGATAAAAATGTTATTAAAATCACATTTTTTAAAATTTTTTATAAATAAAGTATGTAACTTTTATATAGCATGATTAGAATAAACTATACATTGTTTGTATATATTCCAAATTATATACTTTTTGGCTAGAGATATTAAAATAACTCTTCTCAAGATAACATATTCTGTATATGACAATTTTTAGTAAAAGATAAATTCTCGTCCTCTTCTACAAACTTGCTTAACAAAGCATTAATTTTTATCTTTTTTAAAGTCAGTTAATATACAGTCCATGTGTACTGGTGTTACTGGTGTTCTGATTAAAGGTCCTTCTTTTGAAAATTTACCTTAGTAGCGCAACTAACCAGTTTGAAGGAAGGCACAGCACATAGTTGATTAATTAATTAATTAACCAGTAATAGTATGTTGCAAAAGCTTAAATAAATTGCCTATCTCTTGATTTGATAAGAAGGTAGAAAGTCAACATGATGTACTGTTCTACTGAATTGAGAAAAACAGTTGAGAAAATAAAGAAAAATGGTGATAATCCTAAAAACCATCAAATTATAACGCCAGTTATATACACACATTGTATGCTAATGTTGCTGTTAGGAAAAACAACAGTAATATCAGCATATGTAATTCTTTGATTTTTAATATAATTAGTTAAATTAACACTCCTCAACATTGAGCACTGTGGCAATAGACTTTTTCTATTTTTGATGATTTTGAATATTTATTTTGAATTCTATTAAACATACACTATTTCTATAAAATAAGGATACAAAATGTGAATATAAATCATTTTCATAAAGTCTAAAAATATGCTGAATTTAATTTCATTAAAAGGACATCATTGTTGGTATTGTCAAGAAGATGTTGACTGGAGACTAGTTCATCAATGGCCTTCAAAATTTCCTTTATAAGCTGGCAAGTTGCTTGTACTATACTTATATGATTTTTTTTTAAAGCTATGGGTGATCATATATAGCAATATTGCCAAAGAAAATTTTATCTTAAAAATTATTTGAAGTAAGATTCTGATATGTTCAAAGTTTTCTTATGTTTATCAGAGATTTTGGTTTGCATGTCTAGTTTTAAAATAAAATTAAATATTTTAATGAAATTTATTTTGGATTGGGTTATTGTTTAAAATAGTAATATTTTTATTATTATGTTTAATGAATAAGAGAAATTGTGATTTATTGTTAACTGAGGTCTTGACTTTACAGTCTTGTAGGCAACTTTTGCTTGATTTTTTTTTTAATGTCGCTTTAAAATAATATCTGTGCTTTGCAATCTTAACATATTTCTTGAAACCTTACTTTCCTTTTGATCTAATAATCGGTAGCTCTTTTTAAAATGAGGAGTATGAAGGCATTTCATGTAAAGCGCATTTATACATTTATTACTCATTGTTAATAAACTTTGAGTAATAAATCAGTTAGTTTCTTAGTAATGGTTTATATTTTTCTATATTATTTACTGTATTCTTAATTTGTTAAACATGCAGAATAAAATCTTTTGATAAACGATAGATGTTCTTTAATGTTAAAATTAAATTTTTTATGACGTGAGCTAGAAACAGAGTTTGTTTTTTATTTGTTAAAAGAGTTCTGTGTAAGAGTTTGTGTTTTTGTTGTGAAAAAGTTATGAAATTTATTTAATTTTGTTTTATTTGTTGCAGTTAAAGATCCAGCAGAAGATACTGTATGATGATCTTGATGGAAGTGATAAGGGTGATAATGATTCTGTTAATTCTGGTTCAACTCAGCTGAATCTTAGCAATGTATGTTTATATATATATTTATAAATATATATGGTATTTGAATTTAGATTGTCCCTTTGCATCTAGTCATTGGTTCGTCTCCAATTAATACAGCAATTAAAAAAAAAGTTCATGAAATATATGATGTTTTATATATATAAAAGATTTTTCATTTACAATTTTTTCAGGTAAAAACAACAAGGTTATAATATTATATTATTACTTGAAATAAGCAAAATACAAAGAGTTGCACTTGATAAAGTGTCGAATTGAAGGGAAAAATTATTTTTTTGTATTGGGTTTTATTTTAAATAACTCGCGTCCTAGGCCGCTCGCGACGTCGGGTGAATAGAACAGGGATGTATTAAATTTATTAACGTATAGGTTTATTGATGAGATTTATTGG
>JAAAKQ030155328.1:0-12854 GCA_010016005.3 Zanna intricata | reverse complement strand
CGGCTTAGTAAATAAAATTGCTGCTGATTTGGAAAATGGAAATGAAGGAAAAATAGTTGCTTATCTGCACGCCAGTGAACTATTAACTAGTGTATAGTTTATATTAAGCTGTAGTTACATATAATGAAGTTGAATTTTATGGATATTGAAATTTAATAATTGATATTGTCAATATATTTCATGTTAAATTATTTTCTTTTAAATATCAGGGCCCTTTACACCTTGTAAGTGTTCTTGTATTCAATGTTTATGTTTGTAACGTTTTGTGTTGTCTTAGTATTTTTAAAGAAATGTTAGGTCCCTAAGGAAATCTGGGTTCCCTGTGGAGAGGTATGGTAGAAAAGACCCGAACCGGTTACAGGGGTCTTTCGACTCCCCTCATTAGAGTGGGCATTCTCTTAAATAAAAGATCTATCTTGTGAGCCGATCTGCCATGCCGGACTTATAGCCGGTAGTCGACGCTCATTTGTGTTAAGAGACACTCTTCTGGGCTGCGATATATTTAATTGTAGGACCGGCCCGGAAGAGAGTTATTTAAGAAAAAAAGGTCAAACATTCATGGAGATGTATTTTTAACTCAAACCCAACCACTAAAGAACACCGGTATTCACGATCTGGTATTCAAATACGTGAAAAAGCTACTGCCTTTACTAGGATTTAACCTTAGAACCCTTGACTTATATAGAAAATTAAGTAGTAGAAACTCAACTAATGTTGTAATTTCACTATCTTCAAATTTCAATACAACAAAACATTTAATAACAGATTATATAGGAAAAAAATTATTGCACAACTGAACTATAATTAACATCTGACTAATAATATTTAGATTATTAATTTTACAAATAATTAATAGTATTAAATTATAAATTATTTAAATAATTTAAATTCTTCATTGCTGAGATAATGCGTGAAAAAATATTGGAATAAAAATGTACAGAAAACTTCTCATTCAGAAACCGATTATTCTCGGTAGCATCCTGGATAGTAGAGTTTTATAACAATAATCAAATATAATACGTAATTCCGACGTACTATTAAAATAATCATTAAATAGTTTACTAAGGCAAGTCTCTTGCACCATATCCATCTCAATTCTTCATTATTACGTATTACTCTTTAGAATTCCATATAACTCATTTCGTTTTAGATCATCTAAAACTTTACCTTTTGCAAACAATATTTTTCGTACCTTTCATCAAATCGTTCTAGGATCTCTTTAATTAAGAGCGGTTAACTTTCTTACACTTAATTATTTAAGTTAATGTTTTCATCCCATTCAATCTCTTAAATATTTTTTTTATTTTTTCACTTCCTTTTGTAAAATTTTAAACGCCTCATGTCTTTCTGTTACACCTTTTTTTTAGTATCCATGTTTCTATTTCTGCTGTTCTAATTATTGTGTTATTTTCATTTTTGCAATCTTCGATCGTATCTAAGTATTTTTCTGTTATATTTATCGACTCTTGCTGCCTTTGTATAAACATCAGATTCTTTGTTATCTTTGATTTTTATGACTTCTGTGTTTTTTTTTCACATTTATCTTATTTCGTATTTTGTCATTATAGCTTCAGTTGAATATTTTAATATTCATTCCCAAAAATTCCATATCATCTGCATCTTTTATTTTCTTATTATTGTTTTGACTCCCTTATTTCTTTTAGGATATGTTTAAAAATCACGCTTCAAAATTATATTAAAAGTGGTTTAGGGAAATAAAATTATTCCTTATCAGAGATCAAACCACTAATTTTATACATCCCTCGTATTTTCATAAATGTTTTTTGATCCAAAATACAATTCTTTATTAATTGTTATCTATTGTTAGGTTTTCTAAAATGTTCAATTTGTTTATCCTACATGTTTTAGGCAAAAATGATCTTTCCATCTCTATAAAGCATAATTTTTTTTCTATATCCTCACTAATAATTATTCTTCGGTCAAACGCATCCTTCCCCCCCCCTTTCTTTCTTGACCTTTAATCGCATTTTTTTAATTAGTATATTTTTCTGAATTTGCAGAAGAATCTTTGCTGAATGTGAAATTAAATTATTCTGTAATCGTGCCACTTCACGGCACTGTGCTTTTTAGAGGTAAAAAATTGTAATTTTAAGAACGTCTTCTAATTTGGCTGTTGTAGTTCATAGAGATAAGAAAGGTTTAAACTTTTTTATAGTCCTTATTTATTAAAAGTTTTCATCTCTTCTTCATTACCTTAAATTACCACTCTTTATATATTTTTTATTTATTTTTTATAAATTTCGATTTTAGAGTTGCTGCTTCTATTGCATCCACTCCCATTTCATCCTGATCAAATACCAGAAAAGATATTTTTAGAAAAAATAATTTTAAAATAATTAAAAAAAAAATACTGATACGATTTTCCTAATTCAACGTCTATTTTGTTTTTAAAGAAATTTCAGTTTCCATAAAATATATTAATAATTTTTTCGGACATCACTACAAAAATTATTATTTCTTCAAAACTAAATGCTTTAAAATCCGTTTACACCTTGTGTTTGGTTTCCAAAGCCTATATATACTACAGGAAACTACTGAAAAAACCCATTACGTTTATTATATTAACAAATAAATATTATATTTGCACAAACCTAGTACTACATCTACATACAAAAAGACGAATTTTTTTTATTCTATTAATATAGAGAATTCCAAATATACGTGAAACTACAGCTTTTTTCTGGTTGCAATTTTTATATTTTTTTCTGGGTTGGAAATAAGTTTTCCAAAATAGTTAATGAAATTGTATCTTATGTCTTCTAAAGATTAAAAAAAGGAAAATAATACGTTCACATTTCATTTCATTGATTTATTTGGTTGTGGTGGGCATAGAAAAAGTAATATTTTTATTTCTATTATGATCTACCTTTAGAAAAAATATGAAACACAAATGAAAGAGATTGATCTCAACTTTCCAGTGGGAGAGGGTTCTTTTATGTATTCAGGTTGGAATTTTTTTTTTACAGAAATGAAGGTTCACAAAAGGATATCGTTACTGCCAAAGACTACATTCAAATTATTGATAGATATTCATATATAATTAAATTAATGAAGACTCTGCTGATCATTATTTAGAAAAAAGAGAGTTAAAAAACCAGAATCACTGCGTTTTAAAGTAAAAAATTACAATCTTCTTTTTTCTTACTAAGAAACATAAAGTTGGTTCATTTTTTGTTCTAGGGAAGTCTAATTACATTTGTGTAATAAGGAAAAAAAAATTTTAAAGAACAGAAATTTGATTTAATGAATGAACAAACAATAAAAAAAGAAAAAAATATGAATGCTACAAAATTAAGTTCTTCTGGATAAAGGTTATAATGAAAGTTTGGATCAATATAGTCAAATCCTTACTTAAAACAAATTAACCCAGATAAATTAAAATATTAATAATAATGAAACTAACATTGAAAATATCAAACTTTGCTAGAATAAAACGCTAAGGACGGATAAGAACATAAATAATAACAAGCCAAATATTGTATGTGTATAAATATAATATATTTATACACATACAATATAAATATAAATAATGTAATATATATTATTATACGGATAAAAAGAGAAAAACACGCACCTTATGAATGTAACTGTGCTACTGGCAAACAATCTCAAAACGAGAAAGTGAGAACATAGAGAGTTATTTATCGCTCGAAAACGAGATAAAATAAATGTGTCATCAGAATAAGGTTACTATTGTACCAATAGTAATAAGTTCTATGGAGAAAATCCTTGTAAGTCTCAAGAACTACCTTTTGAAATTGGATATCCATCATAATTCCCATTATGATTGATCCTACTTCTTCTGTTAAAAATAGAGATTTTATAAACAACCAATATTATGAAAGATAAGATTAGTAGTCAACACCACTGAAAACTAGAAAAGTTACGTGTTACAGAACGTTTGCCAAAACGTGACTAAAACCCAGTCCATCAACTGGAGTTATTGACTGTGAAAACGAACAGTAATTTTAATGCTGATGAAAAAGACTCCAATGAAATATTAACTGATTATGATGTAACGATTCAAAATCTTTTTATGTGTCAATATTTTTTATTTTTAGTATTACATTGTGTACATGTGTGTTCTTTAAAACACATTTTTTTTTTAAATTCCATATTTTTTTTTTTTTTTTAACCTCCTCCGGAACCACAATTAAGTATATCTTCAGAGGGATGAGATGAATGAATTGTAGCATGTGTGAAAAATGCCACGCCTGACCGGAATTCGAACCCGGCACCTCCGGATGAAAGGCCGAGAGGTCCTGGGCCACGGAGGGCGGCAAATTATATATTAAGAAATTAAATATTAAGAAATCTAAAATAAAGAAAATAATATTAACTAGAAAATTTTCTTAAAAATCATATTGAGTTCCAAAATTGAATGTACCCGATCATTTTCAAGAAGAGAATATTTTTTCTTTAATGTAACAAAAACTATTTTAAACAAACAGATTTATGAAACTGAAATTTTTGTTGAATATTAAATGAACAATTGCTTCATCTTTTTTTGGAACTGAGTAGAGTTTTTCAGATTTTTTCTC
This sequence comes from Zanna intricata, assembly GCA_010016005.3. Taxonomy (NCBI): domain Eukaryota; kingdom Metazoa; phylum Arthropoda; class Insecta; order Hemiptera; family Fulgoridae; genus Zanna; species Zanna intricata. The sequence goes on along the minus strand of JAAAKQ030155328.1, from coordinate 8,292 downwards.
AAAATGACTTTTAACGGACGTTAGTTAATTTGGGAATGGATAACATATTTCATGTAAAACCTAGTGCCAATAAACAGCAATATTTAATTTAGAGAAAATGTTACAGTATCATCAGAATTAAAACTAATAATTAAAATTTAATTGTAATTTTATAATTATTAATATTTTTATGATTAATAATAACATTGATACATACCGTATACTTTACAGTACACTTTTTATTTTATTCTTTTACTTTTTTATACTGTGGACTTTATTAAGTACTCAATTTTTTAAGTGGATAAGGTAATGATCCAATGACTTAAACTACCACAAACATCATTCAGATTAATGTATTTTCTTTAGGCACATTGCTGTGGTCACCTAAGTGTTAATGCTGTTACTAACCACAGTAAAACCATGTCCAATAATGAAAGACCTGAAACAAAAATCGATTGATATGATATGAAATAAATTTCTTTATAAGTAAATATATTTTTTAAAAAAAGACAAATCTACAATTATGCAGATATATAAGTTTTTTGTTTTTTAATTTTTGATGAAAAAAATACAATTAATTACATTTTTTTTTTTATTAAAAATCAAAGTTTGAAATAAGCACGGTTTGTTTCTATATGGCCGTAAAAAAAGTTGCTGCTCCAGCTGTCATCAAAATTAGGAATATTTTTTACATCGAACCATGTGTTATAATAACATTATAGCGCAACGTACAAAGTTTTACAATTTGAATTAATAACAGAATGGAAATATGGTTGCGTTGGGAAAGAGAATTTGTGTTTAAAATGACGAGAATATATGCTTGCTGGGCGTTCCATTTAAGCTGACCGAATACAGCCATTTTACGATACATACAGTGATCTAAATGTTACTATTCCTTTTAAAATATCATGCAGTTATACATTAATATTTTTAAAACTAACTTTTAAAACTTCTATACAAATATTTTTTTAGTAGAATTATGGTATTTCATTAAATTATGAAAGATAATAACTTTAATAATAAGCAATGGATGAAAACAACGACTTATTTACATATTTTTAATTAATAATTACATCGTGTACCTTTATATAAATTCTATTTGGATTCTAACATTCAAAAAAAATTTGAAAAACTTCCTAGTAATTATCATAAAAATTCAGAATATGGGATAGTCATAAATATTCAGAACCTTGGATCTAAAAGCAGAAAAACTTAGATGTTTCCTCCTAACAATCACTTACCTTTTCGGTATAAAGGTAAAAATAAACAATATCCTGGCAAAAACGATAAATGATTAAATGATTAATGGGTAATTCAGCTATTTTAAAACGTTTATTATTAAAATAAAATTTACATTACTTCTGTTTTATATTAAAATTAAAAACTAACTGATAGTAAATAAATAATGTTATTTACTTTCGATTTGCCATTTTAGGTCTTGCTATTACTTCCCTGTACGAAGGAAAGGAAGTATTGTGATCGCGAAAAACTTCAGTTTTCAGATTTCAACGGAAATATCCATTTTGACCATCCTTCAACCAGTTTGACTAGTTTCGGCGCGATGTCTGTACGTACGTATCTCACATAACTAAAAAGCTCTTAGGCGTTGACTGTTGAAATTTTGGGTTTAGGTCTGTTGTAACACCCAATTGATTTCCTTTTTAACAATTACAATTGATTACAATTTTCAATTGTAACACTTTCCTTTTGATTGCAGTCAACTGGACCAAAAATGTCTAAAAAGCCCTAAAAATTTTAATTTTGGATTTTTTCTTAACTGCAGTAATAAGCCCTCATTGAGAGCTTTTCAACGATATATAGTAAGTGGTACTTATTTTCATTGGTTCCAGAGTTATAGCCAAATAAAATTTTAATTAATTAAATATTTGGATCTTACAAGGGAAGGCACATCGGTTCAAATCAGATTTCATCTCCTTGGGTTTTTAGATTTATTTTGTATCAATTAATTAACTAGTGACTGTAAAAATAAATTACATAAATAATAATAAAAATTAAAAAGATATGAAAAAAATCAGAAGTAATTAGTTGAAAAAGATTTATGTACTTTTAATAATGTGCGAACGTAATTTAACAGGAATTATTCCATGTACGTATGAGTTTATGTAATAGATTTGGTGAAACATCTGATTATTTAATATTAACTGAAAATTATAATTTATAATCATATTATTTTTTGGATTTTCTAGTTTAATTTCTGTTTAATTTTTCTGGAATTTTGTTTAATTATCTACATTAAAGTTAACTGCAGAATGATTGAAAATAGAACCACAAGAACAACACATACACTGAGGTATACATTCCCGATCTTTAATAAATTGCATAAAAATTCTTATCTTTTAGTTCATTACGCCTCTGATATTGTCGGACAATATTCTCCCTAAGATGGAATTGATCAAGATTTCGTTTATTTATTTTTTGTTGTCAGTCATTTATAGACTGAGAGATTTGATAAAAATAAACAGACATTAAGAAAGAACAAATTATGCACAATACAAGAAAAAAAATTAGCCCTTACTTAATAGTCTACTTATTCACAGTGTTATTTATTTGCTTTTTTTACAGTAGACATATGTGATACAAAAATACTGAATTCTAACTATTAAACGCTAAATGTGGAAATATGTAAAGGAAGTAAATATGTTAAGAGATATATTTAATTTAAAATCGAAAACTGAAAAACTCTTATCCGATAAAGGAGCTTTATAAATGTACTTCTAGTTTTATTGATGTTTAACTTTGTGGAATATCATTTTTATGCTGGATCAGTGACTCTCAGCCTTTCTCAACGACTCATAAAAGTAAAAAATTCATATAATGAATATTTTCCGATCCTCCCCCAACCACACCCAATGAAATCTTGTTAAAATTAGATTTAGCTTCGTTGATAGCGACGGGTATGAACATGCATGAATTGTACAAACACCAGAAATTTGCAGGTTCCGGCTTGATTTGCACGTGCACCTTGTAATTTTGTATTTGCTTGCATAATATTCTCTGTGAGAGCGCCATGTTCGAACATGTATATGATACAACAGTTAATGAGGCAGTTTAGTTTTACATATGATGCAGTTTAGTTTCGAATGCGAAACGTGTGTATGATGTATTTATTTAAGTTTTTAAAAACGAACTTTCACTGAAAATAATCCAAATTCAAGTTTGGATTTTTTTGTGTGCTGTCAAATGGTGTAACTGTTCTTTTTTTCAGTTACGCATTCTTATGGAAAATTGATATTTTGTGAAAAAACGAAGTGAGTCATGTAAATCTAGTGAATCGATTAGTTAAAAGAGAAGATTTTCAATGAAGTTATTTAAATTGTGGTTTTAACTAACTGGATTGAAAGCCACCCTGCATTATTTGCTTTCAAATCCTCTGATGAAAGCATGAAACTTGGAAACTCAGTATCCGGATTTTAAGATCAATCTTTGGAATTTTTCAAAAGAAAATTACCTAGGAGTAATCAAGGAAAAATACGTAGTTTGAAAAATCAGCAAGGTTCTATTTATAAATCAAGATATACTGATAAAAGTGCACTTAAAGCATCTTATCTTGTAGCATGAGATACTTATCTTAGTGTGATACAAAGCATGTATCTTGTAGCTAAGATGTCTAAACCCATTACTATCACAGAAAACCTCATATTTTCTGCTTCAGTTGATATGTGGTCAGTGTTCTAATAGACGTGGGAGGAGCAAAAAATTGAAAAATCTCGGCTTTTTAACGACACTGTATCAAGACAAATCGATGACATGATTGCTGATGTTCGTGATCAGATAATTTAGTAAATGAGTTAAGTGAATCTTTTATTATTCAATTTGATGAAACAACAGATATAGCAAACATTTCTCATTTCGTACGTTTTGTAAGATATGAACGTGATGGAGAATTTCTTTTTATCAATAGGACAATATCTTTTTGATATTTTCTATTAAGTTACTGGAAACTATCATAGATTGGCCAAAATGTATTGCAGTATGAAGTGATGGTAAAAAGGCAATAACAGGAAAGAAAAGTGGATTTCTGAAAAAAAATTAAAAACCAATTTTTAATATTGGTGGAATGAACACACTTCTTTAATTACTGACATGCTCTTGCCACGAAATGTATGCCTTAAAATCTCAAACAAATTCTTTTAAAGCTATAAAAATGGTTCATTTTATTAAAAGTAGATCATTTCAAAATAGACGGTTTCCTAAACTATGCGATGAAATGGGCGAAGAAAAAATCTCTTTTCCATAGTAAAGTCAGATGATTATCCCGAAGTAAAATGTTATAACCCGGTTATTGAAATTGCAAGATGAATTAATAATATTTTCCAGGATAAACAAAGCCATTCTCTAAGTCTTTAGAGAATACTGGTATACTCGTATGTTGCTTTTGGCTTATTTAGCTGATGCATTATCGCATTTAAATGACTTGAATGTGAATTTACAAGGACATGGCAAAAACATTTTATTACGGAAAAAGTTCATTCTTTCTTTAACAATTTAGATATCTAGATTATTCGTCTTCAAAGCAAAGATTTTAGGTACTTCCGATTATATTGAGAAAAATCTGTATGAAGGAGGCACAGTTGGTTCAGTTCACCACAATTGGATCGCATGAAGATGTATTTACGTGAACTGAAAATTCAGTTAATGAAGTATTTTCTTTAAGATTAAAATTATTTCTCTAAGAGATGGTTACTGAATCCATTTAGTGAAAATATTTTTGTAGCCACTGAGTTACCAGTTGACATTACGACCAGCTGATCAAAATTTTTTCCGACAAAAAGTTACTAAGTTTTGGCTTAGTCGTTGAAGTGAATATAGAAATTTAATCACAGAAGCATTGAAAAGATTCATCTCTTTCACTACGTCTTACCTTTGTGAAAAGCGTTAATTGTCTATAGTTGTGTTAAAAAGTATAGAAATCGTCTTTTGTTACTTGAAAATAATTTGTTTTTTAATGTTTCTAACATAGATCCATAAATGGAGAAACTTTTAAATGAAAAATAGACCCAAACATCTAATTAATTTATTTTGTCTACCTGTGTACTTATAAATGTAAGTAATATTCTTATAATAAATAATTTTTTTCTCATAAATGATTTGATTATTGTTTAGGTGTAAAGTTGTATATCGTTTCATATCACCGCGAACCACAGGTTGAGAAAAGTTGAGCTAGACAATATGTTTATTTCATAATTGTAAATTCTTGATTTGTTTAAAATTACATTTTGTACATATTTTTAAAATCAAACGAGGTAATTATTACATTTTATTTTCAATAGTAATCGAAAATAGCGACGAATCCATATAATTTTTGTCTGAATATAAAAGTTTCATTAAAAATCGTTTGTAAGTTGTTGTTGCAGTTGTCATAGCATATTGTACGTAATAGCAAAATTATCTTATAGCAATAAAAATGGAGAAGGTGGATTATGTTTTCATTTTTAATCTTTTTTTTATATTAATAGTAACTAGGTTGTAATATATTATCTACAATAAGTAAATAATTGAAATTTTAAAAATTTTAGGGTTTAGATTGCAATAGACATAATATTTCCTCAGTTTAATTGTGTCTTAATCGTGAAGTCAATCAAATTTTCGTTATGCGAAGGTAGCTTATCAAATGAAAATGTTGCAAAATCACAAACAATATATTGAGTATTTTTACTATCTTCCAAAGAATTGAAGAAATTTTAAAAGCAACAAGAATAGGACAATAATTTTTCTTTGTTTAAAAACTAAAGGATTTAAAGTGGCAAAAAATTCTGAATCTTACATTGTTGAATGTTTTATTTTCGATTAAGTTTCAAAGGTTCTTAAAAAGAGAAGTTTAAATGTTTTAAGTTTATTTAATTTAAGTAAGAGACGATTATTATTTCCAGAGTGAAAGGTTATCCAAACATTATGAAACCAATCAATTTTTACTAATCCCCGTAAACCAAACAAACAGAGTTCAGTTTAATTATTACGACATTTAACTCTTTATCTCTTTATCGAAAGCTCGAAATACATAAAAAATAATTTTGATATAATTATTATATGGTTACGTCACTAGAAGAAATTACATTTTAAAAATTCACTTATCTGTATTTTACATTGTTATCCCGGACAAATTAACAAAGTCTTTTTTACATAAATATCAATAGTGTTGAATAAATTTACTGAAAATTCTGATAAATTGAAATATCTAATAAAATATTTTTGAGAAATTCATTTTGTAATAAAAATACTAACACTATAAAAAAAATTTAGGAAGGGATAAAAAGAATTTTATTAAAAGCATTTAATAGATTATTCAATCTTATTACCTAATCAGTTTTTTCTTATTTTTATTATAAGATGTTATTCAGTTACTCTTTATGATAATAATGGAAATGGTTTTTTTTTCCAAATTTTAAAGGGAATGTTAATTTTTGAATTTCATGCCATTTCCAATGGATTTTTCGGTTAAAAAAAAGACATAAGGCAAAAGCGAAATTTATTTTTAGAGATGCTAAAAAGAAAACAAAGAATACAAGTGTACATATAAAAAAGAAATGGATTAAATAAAAAGGGTAAGCAGCTTTGGATATGATATTTCGTATGTATTCACAAACATACTTGCTGGGAATTCTGTAAAGTATGTTTCCAAAACTAGGAAAGAATTCGCCCATTACTTAATTAAACTAAACCCTCAGCCATTGTAATAAAGAGTTTTTTTAACTTCATTTTGTTTATTTATTTTATTTTTTTTTAAGCTGAAAACTAATAAATGATATGATTAATCAAAATTAATAATTAATTTTTCTTTAAACATGTTAAAATAATTAATTGTTTTCCTTAGAGTTGGTGTTCCAGTGATAAATATTTCTAAAAAAACGTTTGAAATATTTGTGTAAATATATAATCAGAACTCTAAGATAAACATTAATTTATGTTTATCTCAGAGTTGTGAGATAAATATACATATATCGTAAGATAAATGTATATCTTACGACTGCTATCGTAATTTTTTTTCTTTCAATTAATTAAAACTAATTAAATCATTCATCAAAAGTCAAAACAGATTCGTCTTAAAAGTTAAACTTAATTGGAAGATAAAAAATATGATAGCTGTCGTTGAATCTTGTATCCTAAGTTTTTTCTTTTTTATAAAGTTAATTAAATTAATAAAAGAAACAAAATTATTTTTGTAAAATCTTTCTACGACGGGAAAGCATTGGAATGCCAAAAAAGGAGTTTTCTATTCAAACAGGGATTATTTCATAAAGATGGGATTAAAAAGAGTAAATTCCGCTATTGTTTTATTAATCTATTAGTAGAAATTGCATATTAAAAAATAACTGGCTATAAATTAAAAAAAGAAATCAAGAGAAGACTAAATTTGCCAAACAATATAACTAAGCAGAATATAATATTACGTAGTACGCTAACAGTAGAATACGAACAATATTGTAATTCTTTTTTTTATTTGTGTCTTATTTTGTTTTATAAGAGCATCGGACTTCTAAGGTCATTAGCCCTCGTCATATTGCTTAAAAACATAATAAAATTCTCAACAGGATCGCCAGCTATAAGGGTATATGGGATCCTTATATTTTAATAAACAGAAAAATAAACTTAAGATGAGGTATTTAAACATGACGAACAAACAAAAAAAACATATTGTACTGTATCATTCAAAATTCAGAATTTATGTTCGGTTGTAAAGCGCCTTCGCTAAAAGATTCTCAGCCAAACACGTAGTCTATTTTTCTGTTTAGCCTCCGGAACCAACTTAAGGTATTACTTCATAGAATTAATAAGGATAATATGCATGAATGTGAATGAATATCTCAGGTCGACCACTCCTAAGAATTGTGATTAATTGAAAATCAACCACCAAAGAAAATCGGTATCTACGATCTTGTTTCAAATCCGTATAAAATTAACTACCCTTACTAGGATGATCCTTTGAACTCAGTTCAAAATCAGCTGATTTGCACGTCACGTTAACTACTTGCCCGGTGGGAAAACAGCACATACTGACTTCGTTGAAGGCTTACTACAAATGCGTTAGTTATTTTACTGGCATATAGGTAAGCAACTATTTTTCATTTTTTGTAATATCATTTCTTAGTCAGTACTTTTTTCTGTGATTTTCTTACATTATACAGTTTTCTAAAAATGCTAAACAGTAATAGGATAAATACACAGGGCAGTAATTGGGCAGAAATACAGCACATTGGTTTCTTCGGCAGTTAACAAGTTTTTTTTTTTTGTCTTCAGTCATTTGACTGGTTTGATGTAGCTCTCCAAGATTCCCTATCCAGTGCCAGTCGTTTC
>JAAAKQ030155317.1:0-12854 GCA_010016005.3 Zanna intricata | reverse complement strand
TGTAAAACAAATTGTTAGGGATGTAGGATGTAGGAAGTATAACGAAACGAAACGACTGGCACTGGATAGGGAATCTTCCCTATCCCTTTGGAGAGCTGCATCAAACCAGTCAAATGACTGAAGACAAAAAAAAAATTACTTATATTAAAGTTTTCAGTAATTAAACTTATATTAAAATTTTAGGAATAGAGTTAAAGTGGAAGGAAATGTATGTTGAATTTGTAAACAAATTGTTACAAGATACGTTATTTGTACCTACATTATTAACTTCTATTTAAATAAAGTTTTGCACACTTAGTCTCGGAAATACAGGAATTTAGTAGTTCAGTTGGAGAAAGGTAATATTTTTTGTTCAAGAATCCTCAGGTTGTGATGAAAAAGAAAACCGACTTTACGGTTTATGATAAAAGGAAATATAGTTATATACTGGAAATATTGTTATATTGACCAATGAAGTAAGTAAGTATATTGACCAATTTTTTACTGTACAAGAGGAACCGTATAACTGCCACAAACATATAATTGCTGGAATAGTTGAAGGTTTTCATGAAGGACATGAAGCTGTTCATAGGTATTTGTATCTGAAGAGAATTGGTTTGAGAATTTTTTGAGATGATTTAAGGCGAAATAAAGAAAAATGTAAGGTAAAGTATTTTGTGAAAGAACATTGTAAAAGAGGAACTCAACTGGTTAGCTAACTATAATATACATCCACGAAGTGTAAAGAGTAAATCCTGTAAGGGAAGTATGGGAAAATTAAGGAAGCAATTCAGAATGAAAGTAATAGAATTCTAAAATATCATTAAACCATAAAAGATTACTGACAACCAAATTATAACAATTTTTCATAAAAATCTTAGTATTACAAACAAATTATCCAGTTTTGCCTGGAAATTTGTCAAATCTCAGGATTCGGTAACACATTTGTCGTTGTCAATTGATCAACGTCGATTGGGATGAATGCTTTATACGAGTAAAGTTCAGTCCCAACGGATAACAAAGCAGTAGAATTAAGTAATCTTAGATCATCCGAATTAGTATCGCAAAAAATTCATCTTCTGTAGAAAGAAATTTATGATTCTTAAAAAAAAGAAGAAAAAAGTTGATATTTTTCTATCTATATCAAAAATGGTAGTGATTAAAACTGTAAAAAATATTGCACTTTGTACTTAGATAAGATTACGCTACAGGCACTTCGGTCATTAACGTATTGTGTAGCCAACAGATAAAGACGATCCCCAAATCCGAGATAGCCTTCCATAGTAAGAATGCATTCATTTAAAGTGTTTCAATATACTTCATACAAATGGAACATAGCTTAAAAGAAAAGTTGTGGGAGAATAAAATAGGACTTCCCTCAATTTTCATCTATATCATGCAGCGAATTATTAAGAAAGAAAGTCATCGGAAGCGATATAGCACGATAAAGAAAACGATTAAGCATATTAAGTACTTCAAACTTCCATGATTATTTCTTGGCAGACTTACACTCATTCTATTTCTTTTTTTTTTCTAATGGCATAAAATGGCTCTGTGTGGTCAGGAGTTATATAGGGTGTCAACAGAAATTTCCAACGTGAAATCACTCACTTATGTACGCAAAAAGTTGAAGATAACGTATATAACCGGTAAAATGACTGACAATGTCAAAAATATGCCGTCGTTATCTAGTAAATTAATGTAAATAATTATATTTTAAACAGATATTTAACTAGTTTTTAAATAAAGGGACATTTTGAAATTATTTTAAATGAGTCTTTGTTTAAGAGGTTTATAATATAGTCATTTTAGGTGTTTTAATATCGCTTACAACTGTGTAATGGTACCACTGTGTAACGGTGTAATGATCGCTTACAACTGTGTATTCTTGCACGGAATTCAATTTGAGATAATGTTTATTACATTTACTATACAAACTATTATAGGAAATTATTAAAAAATATTTTTTTATTTCGCTACGAAATAAGGAAATTAAATACAAATACAAAAATGAATAAGGTCGTAACGCTAATAATAGTTTCAAATTTTATAATTGGGAGAACAGGGATAAGAATTAATTTTAAACTGTAAGAAAATTCAGGAAAATTTTTAAAAAAATCGTATCTTGTTTTTTAAATATTGAAGATTTTGTTTAGATGAGAGGTCCGCAGATTATTTTCGGTTTTAAAATTGCGTATCCAGTACACAATCTCACATTTTGCCTATAAAGGCAACGTGGAAAAATGAAAAACATCCCAAAGTTGGTATTTTTTTATTTTAACTTTGCTATTTTTGTTTCAGTTACTCGGTACACATACATGTATATTAGCTGGATGATATTTAGAACAATCGAACATTTTAGATTGTTGAATTTGTCACGGTAACAACAGTAAGTAGTTTATGTGCCGGTTGAGCCAACAATGGTGGCACTTCTGAGAACAGACTGAGCAGTAATTTATTGTTTCCAGACGGTTATTTGGATCATAAATAAGGCGGCTTAGTGAGTGGCCGCGTATAGCTTCCGCTGGACAAAGGCTGCCGTGTCAACATGCTAATAGACCCTCTCTTAGTTACCACCCCTTGCGTACCAAAGTTCTCTCTCAACCACCCACTCTAATTATAAAACCCGCTTCTCTTTTTCTCATCTGTACTTTTCAACCAACCCCTCTGCCTTTACATCTGAATGAACCCGCAATTCGTTACAGCTATTAATAATTTAATCAATTATTTTTAAACATTTGTTCCTATTATGACTAGAATCTAAAGAACCATAAAATATCCCTAAAGAAAAATCTCTTATTAAATAGACAGGTATTTATACACATTTGTAAAAAAGATCTTTCAAACTTAAAGAATATCAAGTATATTTTGCTGGTGAAACATTCGCCTACACGTGCACATAAGTGTGTATTATTTATACAGAACTAAGGAAAAGACAGCAATAAATACAGAGTTTAGGTAAAGGGATTATATTATAAACTATTAGGTAAAAATACAGAGTTTAAGTATTTGAAGAAAATTAATAATTCTGTTATAATTTTTTGTATTGCTTATTAGTTGTATTTTTTCATAGAATTTTAATAGTTTTTTATTTGATTCACTTGAATATTGTTTATTAAGTCGAAAATATATTTATTATAATCGGAAATGTTTATATTAAAAAAAATACCTAACCCTTCCGCCAACTTTGGAAGTAGAAGCCTGTTACTACTGTTGAAATATAATTTTCTTAATAGTTTTTAAAAACATTAAAAATTTTAACCTCAATCTCAGTGATAAAGTTTGCAAACGATTTTCGTATAAATGCTACTTGAAAAGAAAAAAAATCCTGTTAGGGATATCGTATTTCCTCTTTCTTTTATCCGATTAAAAAAAAAAAAATTATAATCATTCTCGTAATTACACAAGCTATTAAAATAAACACGTGATAATAGGTGAAACTTGCGCTGAGTTGTAAAGATAAACTATACCAACACATACACACAATGCAGGTTATTATACATCCAAAAGTTTTATTAATTTTGTTTTTTAAATTCAAATGATCTCAAAATTTGAAAAATACATTTATTATCGATTATTTTCTCATTTATATAATATAACATAACATTCAGGAAAATAAATTATGTTTAACCTATTTCTTATTTCGATGGGAGAAAGTATGTTTTTCAGTTTTCAATATTAAACACAAAAAATAAATTACTGATGATTGTAAAACATTAAATCTAATTTAAATATTCTTGTTTCTTAAAAAAAAAATTACTAAAATGAGTTTTCAGCGACGAAATCACTTTTTATTAACTAATGAGAGCAACGTGATCCATACTCAAATTTTAAAACTGTTATTTTTAGTTATTTATTTTAATTTTTTCACGTAATGATAACTTAGTTAAACTGCATTCATTTCGTAGAAATCATCTAAATATAATTTCATGAAGAGGGGACAAGTTTCTATTTAAATATTTATCTTTTCTCTCTTTCTCTCGCTGTTTGACAACATCTACCTCCAATTGTAGCAACATTTTTTTATGATAAAAATATGATTTTATAGCATATGAAAAATCCAATCTCTGATGAGATTTCAACCCAGAATTTTGTAACTGAAAGCTACTGGCGTTACTAGTTTTTGTACGGAGTTTGGCAGAATAATTTCTTTTTCAAAACTAATATTTTATTCATAAAATGAACTTTGATAGTAGTATCCATCCTGACTGAGTAAAAAGTAAGCAGTTTTTCAGACGGTTGGGGTGACTTCTAAAGACTTTACACATTAAGAAATAAAGATTTAAACAAAAATTATGACTGTGATCCAGCGAGGATTCAGATCCTTAATATTAACCGCTTGAATTATAACAACTAAATATGTTAAATAACTTTAACATAAAAGAATACCTCCACTGTAGTTAGTTTATTATTTAATAAAAAAAATATATATATTTATTGTGAAAATAGTAATAATAATAAAAATTATGAAATAAATGCTTAATTAAAATATTTTGTTAAAATAATTATATGTAAGATTTAGAATTAAATCATTTTTAAATAGATGTTCTTTATCGTAATCATGAAGAATATTTATGGCCAACGAAGATTTCAGTAAATTATATTGACCTATGAGAGTAATTTCAATTTGATCTGTAACTTATACATTTTGAAAACATATTTTCCGCAGTTCGAATTTTAAGCATAATTACAGTTAAGAAATTATTTAGACTGACAATTACAAAAACATTATCATTAATTAAATCTCACTAACCAGGAGACATTTCTCTGGGTAAAATATAATTCATAACTAGCCTTAAACACAATTAATTATTCATGAATTGTTAAATTTTTATTAATAATTCAAGGTTCAGAGAAAAATTACATAAAAAGTGTAATATATCCATCCCCTAAAACAAAGCATCTAAAGAAAAAGAATAATCATTTTTACAAATGTATAGGAGATTTGCTTAATGGTTCATCATATGCAGCAATAATATTTATGAATTATTGTTTAGTACGTATTACTGGATACAAGATGTATAAATCGCGGGTTCGAAGAAATGTGTGAACACGGTGATTCGAAGCAACAAAGAATGTTGGAAGCTGTCAGTGGCGGATTCTATTCAACGCTGAGAACGAGCTGGTCGTAAACCATATGATTCACTGCCTTATACCTTATAACATGCCGCGTACCATACAGAAGAAACAGCATGGCTCAGTTAAGGCGGAGATTGCCTGTGCCTTACTGGCTGTGTAGTACCACAAACAACTTCGTCTGAGTAGAAATGTATATATTTCTTTACTATTATTTTTTTCTTTAATGACAAACAACCAACAATAGACAATGGAGAACTGATTATAGGAAATATTATTTTCTGATTGGTTTATTTATAGTTTTCACCTTATTTTCACTATAAATTCATTTAATCTACAATAATGATTTACAAAAAAAAAAAAAAAAACTTAAGAATAAAATATAGTAAATAATATCTGATTTAATAAAAGTTGAAGGAAACTGAATCATGTTATTCGAAGTGAAAATTGAATTATTTTTATGTGCACCCGCTGAAATACGTTTAAAGAAAACTTTTATAAAGATTTTAAACTTAATATTTTTAAGCGTTAAATGCAGAATTTTATAAAAATTACTTATTTTTCATTGTTATGGAAAAAATTGAAAAATTTTATTATTGATATAAATTAGCTATGACTGATCTCAGTGGTGAATTGATGGTGTCTCAGCCTTTCATCTGGAGTCCTGGGGTTTGAATCCCGGTCAGGCATGGCATTTTTCAGGCGCTTCATATTTCTATTCTCATAAGGGAAAATGACCAAAGCAGTCGATGCACATCATCTCAAAAAAAAAAAAAAAAAAATTGGCTGGCTACATTTAATTATTATTTTTTTTAAATAATTTTTTAAAAATATTTGACTTTTACACAAAAGCTTATACTCATAATGATTTTTACGTATTTAAAAACTTGTGCAGTTAGTATTCATTAACATTCATACAGGTGTAGCTAGTGATAGATGTTGCTTGTGAATTCTACGATAAGTAGATTAATTACATAGTAACTAGTAATAATCTATGAATTAAACGAATACTACGACTTTGGAGGATGATGCAATGAAAGTTAGGATGTCGCAAGGGACTTAACTCTCAGTGAGGGCAATTTGAGGTTCGCTAGGATCATTATTGCTAACAGATCTTGTTTGCAGTCAGTAGGCTATGATAGTTGAGCTCTAATTAAAAATAAAGCCTGAGGGATAGTCTGACCAGCGATGTACAAACTATAATTACATTTACTACGGGGTAAAAAGAAGGGATGCAATTTTCTCCAACACATATTACCATCAAAAATAGCCCAGTTCCTGAATTACACCTATTCTTTCATGCACTATTATCAATAAGTTAGACATGTATCTTTTCTTACATCATTCATACGTATTCTTTTATAGCATGAAACTCGTAACTATATTCTCACGATATTCGTCAAAAAATTAAAACAACTTTCAATTTTTTTTTTTTTTTTTTTTTTTTACTCCCGGGACCACCGTTAGGTATTTCATCAGAGGATGGAGATGAATGATTTATTATAGGCGTATTGGAAAATTCCATGCCTGACCGAGATTCGAATCCGGTACCTCCGGACGAAAGGCCGAGACGCTATCACTCGCGCCACGGAGGGTGGCTCTTTCAAAATTATACAGTGCAAATCACACGGTAAAAAAAAAAAAAAAAAAAATTGATAAGATATTAAACTTTGTTCTTCTACGTTACGGATTAATTTTCGATTTATAAGAGATAGGAATTCCTCCTATCTATAGGATTTATAAGAATATATAGAAATTCCTCAAAAAATTCAGCTTTAATAGGATACCTATTTTTTGCTTTATCTTCCCGGATTGTAATTCACGTTTATACGTTTCATTAGGTTGTGTAAAAAAATTATTATTTTTAGAGATGCCAGGTATATTTAATAACACAGATTTTTTTTTAAGTTTCTATCTTTAAAAATTGAATACAAAAACCTTTATCTTTATTATTATTATTTTACCATCTGGTAACCTTTTTTTTTAAATTGCTATTTTGGCTTGTAGTAAAATAAAATAGGATTTTTTTTTGCAATGAATATTTGATGTATAATTTTGATTTAAAACCGGGATGAAAAAAAGATTGTAAATGAAAATATTTTCATTAAAATTAATGAAAATTTCGATAACTGTTGTGAAAAATGACAGTGTCTTCGCCTAACTATCGTCGTTGTGCATAAGCAAGAATGCTCTGCGTTGGGATACTTCCGATGAAACATCCGGGCCCCTGTAAGGTATGAGAGGTCGTGAATGGGTGGGCGAGGGTCACTCGCGCATTTTTCAACACACATGCTGCCCTTTAGGTTAGGTTAGTAGGGCGGGACGGGTAGCCTCTTGGTGGAGGGACGTGACGGCTCACACAAACGGGGAGTCGACACGCCCTAACGATCCCAAGTGGACCCCGAAGGGGGGCTCCGCTGCAGGAGCCCAAGAAGAAAGAGCAAACGGTTAGGTGTAATCTGCTGCCACGATTCTCAGAGCTGACTGATGATATGCCGAAAAGTGATGCCAGTCGCCCCTGGGCAACGGTGACGGAGGTTTTGTCGGTAGGGGGTGGGAGCACACTGTTTCATGGTCGCCACGGCTCCATGTCCAGTGGCCACTTAGTTTTTGATAGGTCAGGGCGGCTAGCGTCCTAGTTTCGAGCCCGACACCCTGAGAAGACCCTGCAGGGAGTGCGTCAAAGCATTCCTGCTCTCATCGGTTAAACAAAAATAAAAAAAAAAGCACCGTCAGAGACCTTGAACGTGTCTGCACAGCTATTTCGCTGCGAAGCACTGTATGGCCAGCATCATATCTATTAACATTATTAATTTTAAAGAATTTTTTTTTGAGAAAAGTTGTTTCATTTAAGTAGTTTAAAAAAAATTTATGAAGGTGGGTTGAGTAGCCTATTGCACGCAATAACATAAAGGTCAAACATTTTTTTAATATTCTATTTAACAATAATATATTTAATTACAAATCCCTTTCTGGGCTTAAATTTAGAAACGTTTTGGTTATAGCAAAAAATTACTAAGTTATACGTTGAAGACGTATTCACTGGGAGCTGGACTTATTGAAGTTCTTTTTACTTTGTATATATATTTAATATAAATATAAAAAACATTTAATTTTTATTAAAAATCAGTATTGTTAATCTGTATCAGGGTGAGTTTAACGTGATTTGAAAAATGTATTAATAGGATCTTTCTTTTTTTTTTTTATTATATCTTACACCATGGATGTATCTAGATGCAGATAACACTTAAAATCAAAGTATTAATTACTCTTTTCAACAGTAAAAAATCTCTAATTGATTGATATTCTCCCTTTAGTAACCTCTTGTCCTCTTTCAGTTCTCCACCGCCTGTCACAGGAGCCTATTTTACCGCATTCCTTCAGGTAAATTTTTATTATTATTAAAACCATTTTTTTTAAAAATCGTTTTTTTCTTAATATTTAATAAAGTTTTGATACAGACGTGAAATAAGGTTTTTGTTTCAATGAAGAATGTAAATAGTTTTCGAATATTTTTCACCCTAAGCGACTTAGTAGTAATATAAACTTTCAACTCTTAAGTAATAGTTCTATGAGTAATATAGATGTCCCTTGATTGTATTAAAATGGCTCTTTACTTTTAATTTTTTTTTTCAAATTTTTTTTTATCAAGCATTATAAAAGTATAAATATCTCACAGGTACATCTACAGATAAATATATCTGTAGTTATCTTTATCAAATTGATAATAGGTTAGTTTATAAAAAGAAAGAAAAAATTTTATACATTATCCCTCTTATAAAGAAAGAAAAAATTGTAAAAAAAACATATTAATATGAATTGTTAACTAGTACAATTTATAATACATACATGTAGATTGGGTACTTAGCAGAGGTTAGATTTCTGTGATTTTTTTCTATAAAGATTTTACAAATTATTTTTAGAACATGTGATTTTAAAAATTAATTTGCTTTTAATAAAAAAATAAATAAGAGAATAAATAAAGTTGTAAGGATAATAATAGTAATTTTAAATATGATGATAATCGTGAGAGGGATAATGTATAAAATTTTAAGCTCTATACAAATACTGAGAAAGTTCGGCAACATCAATGAAAGTTTTAAAATTAATTGCCAATTTTTTGTAAGAAACCATAAAACAACATATTTTGTATAATTAAAATTAACGTCATGAAAAAATGAATGTATAAAGACTTTTTAATAGATTAATACTAAGATAAGCTTGTTATGTATAGTAGTAGTACGAATTTATCGATCTGCTTTTAAATCAAAGTTAATATTTTACAGTTGGTATTTTAATTAATAACATCAATTAAATATTTAGCTTATCATTAAATTACATCCTACTTCTTTCATTATGTAAATGATTTTCTTCATAAATATTGTATTTACTAGCTATTTTATTACTAAAAATTAAATTATTCAATTAAAAGATAAATTTAATGTGATAATTATTATATATTATAATAATAACAATGATAATAATAATTAATTTACAGTATTTTCAAATTAAAAAAAATGACAAAACGTAATAAAATGCTACATTTTAAATGCGTTTGAATAAATTTTTTTTTAATTAACAATTGAAAAATTGCCAATTAGAATTGTTTGTAATGCAAGAATTAAACAAGCATTTTAATGATGATTAAAGATGATGATTAGATATATATATAAAATTGAAAAATATGTACCTTTTTGTTGTCAGAGAATTATATCAATTGTGTGCATGTGTGTCTATGTTTTTTATGTGAGGATACTTTTTTATTTAATCTAAAAGTTGCAACTAGATCGTCAGCTGCAGCTGTGATGTTCATAACGTAAGATGATTTTTATCTTGTGAAGACATATAAACATGTGCAATCATCTGGTCACCTGCGTCGTTCATCAACCTGTTTAAAATAGACACGGAGGTTTTAAAACTGACATCAAATATGATATAAATTATAATTAAATATATGAAATATTAATGTATTAAGTATGAAGTACAGAATTTAAAACCGACTGTTATATACTTCATGCAAAAGCCTACATTAATTGTAAGCATATGAGTATTTTTTCTACTTATGTAAATGCATGATTATGTAATCCACCTTTTAATGATTTTATCGTATTTACAAAACTTATTATGTAATAAAATTAATTATGGATTAAAAATTTAATTACTGCTTTTTAATAACTTGTAGAACTAAAATTTAATTACAATTGTCGAAACCTTTGTCGAAGAAAAATTAAATTTCTTTGTTGAAGAAGGAATGGGTAATATAAATAATTATTTCGAAGTATTGCAATCTTTCTTTTATTCTTTACCGCACTTAGCACTTTCTGGTGGAAAGTGTGTTAAGTAAGAGCAATGATCAAAGATTTACTGATAGAATAACAGCTAATTCATCCTGTGAAATTATTAATGGCAAGTGATATGTTGAAAGGATCTGGTGAAAGAGGCCAATCAAGAAATTTCTGGAGATAACATTGGTAAATTGAAGAAATTCACGATTTTCCATAAACGGGCTAACCAATGTAGTCATTGAATTGTTGGTAAATGTTCGAGCAAGCTTAAAGCCCTTAACTGCTCTTAAAAGCCCTTTTCCATCTTAACCACCAAGGTTAAACACTGAGTTTTGATAGAGTATTGTAATAACACAGGAAAAAAAGATGTAGATTTCACTTTAACCTTAAGCAAGTGAAAGATTCTTTGTATGAAAATTTGGAAAACGAGCTACCAAAGTTATAGCATTTAGGCAGTCCAAAATTTCGGACGACTAATTGCTGCGGGTAAGGTTTCAATTCAATTTTTTATCTCGGAAAGGTCTAACCCATAATCATGAAGTTACTATGGTAGATTACATATTACTCTGACTGATTACAGTATATTTCTAAAAAAAAAATACTTCGTCGCGGGAAGTTACTAAGAAAGTAATAGTTTTTATTAATAAATAGTAATATAAGACTGGTGTTCATGAAAATTTTAATCATGTAGAGTTTTTATACAAAAACAATACTGACGGAAATGTCTTTAAATGAAATAGCTTTGAAAAGTTTTTCACTTAATTCCCACTCAAAAAAAACTTGACTTTTATCTTAACCTTTTCAAAGTATAAATATTATTTTTGTTTTTCTAATGTACGTTGCAATCTTTTCAATTAGTGAACAATAAACAACCTCCATCCGGCCCAGTGAAATGAGGAAGATATGTGACGTAAACGAAGTGTAGTCGTGTACAGTCCCAGGTCAGTCAGGTACAGTCACATGTCACATTTCTAATACATGTGGTTAATTGAACTTCAAAACATTAAAAAACATCGATATCCACTATCTTTTTTTTTTTTTTTACCTCCGGAACCACAGTTAAGTATTACATCATAAGATGAAGATGAATGATGTGTAGCGTGTGTGAAAATGCCATGCCTGACCGGGATTCGAACCTGGGACCTCCGGATGAAAGGCAAAACATAACAGTATTAGCTTTGTATTATTAATTATTTTAGAGTATTTAATGTACGCTGTAATATAGTACTGCAGGATATGTATTATTCTTGTGTACCATCTTTCGTAGGAAGGATTATTTGAAATTCCATTGAAGGAATAATCCTTCCGTACGATTTTGGAATATTCAGGATTTAAAAAAAAATAATTCTTTTTTACATCTAGAGATAAATTTAAACAAATTTAAAAAAATAATATATCAATAAGAGCTGATGTCATTAAATAACTATTATTTTTTTTAACAGAATTATTTTATTAGCATATCAAAGAGGTTTTCCTTTCTTTCATATTTATAAAACTAATGATGTTATTACGTAATATCTTCATTTAGAATGATTACAGAGAGCTCTGCATGATTTTTTATTTATTTTCATCTTATACTTTAGTTAAATAACCTTTATGAATTTTCACGGTTCGACGAACCATGAATTAGTTTAAAAGGAATCACAGGAAGATTAAATAGGTAAGCATAAAATTTTACAGGATTTTTCACTTATTATTAAATGATCCATTGCTACATCTTAAGACCTGTTTGTTGTAGAGAACTGTACAATAGATTAATGAATTATTCAGAAAAATATATTTACTGATTGATTTTATTTATTTTTTGCCAAATATATTCCATAAAATTTACATCTAAATGTATCGAAAATTCAATGGTATATATAATAAAACACTAATTATTTTTTAATTTTTGATTTTTTTTTTTTAATTAATGAAAAATATAAGAAATAAAACTTTATGTAAAGTTTTCTTATGTTAGAAACGTAGATATTTTCTATTAATCTTGATCCAGGTTAATAAGTAATTATTTTACAGAAGTATATAATTTTGTTATAAATATATATATGTTATTTAGCGAGTACAACTGTTCATTACGGTTGTATGTGCTTCTTCTGAAGTAGAAAAAATATATTTGGCCACCTACCTTATACTTATTAGTAGTAGACCAACGTTTTTGCGCTGAATAGAATTTGCATAAGAACTGTAGGTACGGTCAAACTGACTTGCAGGCATTTAACTATATGTAAATGATAAAAATAATATCCTGTGTAATATCATAAGAAATCATGAAAATATTACGTAATCATAATTTAAATCGTCAATTGAAATCCTTTCTATCCATCCTATCTTTCAGTCCTTTAAAACAGGGCTTCTTAAACTTTTTTATATAGCGACCCCCTTCAAGCTTAGGAAATTTTAAACGACCCCCTCCTCCATATAATGAAATATATATTAACCGTAGATGTAGATGTAATATCGCACTATTTTACAATGTAAATAAAATAAGGATTAAAGAATACGTACCCATTCATT
>JAAAKQ030155295.1:0-12855 GCA_010016005.3 Zanna intricata | reverse complement strand
TCAAAAGATTGCAATTTGTTAGTCTTCTGTGATGACACAGAAGGATCATTAGTTTTCAATTTTCTCTCTCTCTCTCTCTGTTTTTATAATGAAGTTTTGTGTTTGATATTATTGTGTAACAAAGCAATGACATTTCAAATGAGGTCGAGCTGATCATAAAATAAACAAAACACACATTATTATCGTGCTAGAACTTGTCAAAGCTCATAAGGTTTATTTGAAGACTAAAAAGATTTAAAATTTTTCGAAAAATTTTACACATCAAAATTTTGTTTGTACCGTATGGATCACCAATTCTTTGTTAACCTAATTTGTTGAAATTTTTCAGATGAAAAACAAACAACAAATTGTGTGCGTAACCCTTAAACATATTTGCATCGGCCGTTTAGGAAATTTTTTCCGTAAAGACAGACAATTTTTTGTGTTTATTTTATATAATCATTTTTTCACTGATTTAAAAAATTTTTATACCAAATTTACCACAAAATTTCAAATTTTAAAATAGTGTAATAAAAACATGGGTCACAGATCACTTGAAAAAATATACCTTTAGAAACCCCAAAAAAATTTTTGAATTTTCTTTTAGCGCAAAAAAATTTTCCAAAGAGTAACACATCAAAATTTTGTTTGTACCATATGAATCACCAATTCTTTGTTAACCTACCCTAATTTTGTGAGATTTTTCGGATGAAAAATAAATTGAGAAATCATGTGCGTAACCATTGAAAGTTTTTGAATTGGCCGCATTTAAAAATATGGCTGTAGCCAAAAGTTAAGCGACTTCTCAGGAATGATCAACCTGAGACTGTACAAAACTACCCTTCATTTACATTCATACACATTATACTCATTCATCCTCTGAAGTAATACCTTACAGTGGTTCCAGAGACTAAACAGAAAAAAGAGAGAGAGAGAGAGAAAGCACCTACTTAAAAGTATGATCAGGAAAACTTTTATGGCCTTATTCATTTTCTGTATAACTTTAGTTATTTAGTTAAAAATTTTAATGACGAAGAAAAGATGAATGAAAAATTATAAAAGTAAGAGTACAGAAAATGAAAGCATGGATAATTATAGTAATACATTAAAGTAAGATTACTAATCCATCAGTTATTGTTTAATGTATAAACAAAATTAAATCAATAAACACAATATCTAAAATAATTTTTATCATTTAATTTAATGTTCATAAAATTTTAATAACATCAATAAAAGCTAACCCTGGCTCAGAATGAATTTATAACTAAATTTACTCTAACCCTAAATAAATCAAATGTAAGTAGCCTAAGTTTACAATATGTAAAATTAAAGTTTATGATTAGTATAAACACTAATATACAACACTTTTGATTAACTGATAAAATTAAAATACTGGCACAAAAAAAAACATAGGAAAGGAAAATAGATGAGTACTGATCAATTCATCATATTTCACAACTAAACAAAAATACGAACAAAAAGTTCTTAATCTTAGCCTAGTCCTAAGCTTTTATAACTTGTTTCTAAAATATGCAAAGCTGGTAAATGATTAAATAATTGAATGATAATTCAATACTACTTTTTACTAAGGCAAGAGTATAAGTTTTTAAAATATGATGTTATATTATCAACACGAAGACTTAGTCAATTTCAATTTATCCTGGTAAATTGAAATCAGGATACAACTACATCTATTTACATGTGAATAGATATATTACATCTATTTCATACAAGTAAATAGAAGACAATAAAAGTATTTTAAAACACCTAGAACACTTGACATTTTTTAAACTTTCTTTTTTTATTTGAATTTTATCATTTATTTCCCTACAAAAATATCAAAAGAAAACAAGGAATAAAGAAAGGAAAGATTAACCGAGAGGAGTGAAGCTCTATCCACAGCCAACTTCAGTAGCTTATTCTAGAATTGCTTGTATACGTGGTTTCTGTCTCGACTCTTTACTCTTTTGGTAATGACAAAATATTTTTTGTCATAGCTATGTTATTACATAGCCTTTTCTATTTCTTAATCATTTACCCCTCAGATCTAATCCTCATTAACATGTTAGTTTCTTCTGTAATGAAAATTTATTTTTTATTTTTTTAACTAATTAAAATTAGTTTACAAATTGAAAAATCAATACCATATCATCATCAGTACTTGTAACCCCATCTAGGAAATTAGAATTCCTAGTTTCTAAAATCTAATTTCCACGTACATTAAAATTAGAAATCGAATATAACTGCATTAAACTAATATACATATATCAAAGAAATTAATTAAAATTGTCCAATATTCAATCATTTTCAATTATCTCATGATGGACTGAGACGGACTGAAGTAGCACAACATAGTCACCATCTAACGGAGAACCAATATAATAGGTAAAAAGTAGTTGCCTGAGAGCAACATACCTGCTGCCTAGTGGAGTCTACAAACTACATGTGAAGGCAGTGAAGCATTAATTTTTTTTGAGATTAAATATATCTATAAATCTTTCCAGCTATGACAAGAAACATGGGTAAAAATTTGGTTGCAATTGATTGATTAATTTTTTGTTTATTACAAACAAAAAAAACCCTTCTTCTTTGAATAATAGTATAGATGTCAAAAAATGAGCACACTACTTTCAACAAATTTCTTCACCTTTTTTTTTTTTACCGCTACTCCTAGGACCGAACCCACATAAAGAAGTATTACTCAGCCCTAGGGGGTGCCACTTGCCTCTAACCTCCCGCCTTACCGCCAGGATACCAGCCAGTCAGCTGAGACTAGGTCCTCTCCTTTGCCTTGCCTCAAATCAGAGGGTACCTCCAACCAGGACTTCAGTCTTAACATTTTCCCACCCAGGAGTCCTTGTTCAATCATCAGGATGGGATGTCGGAGCATCACCACCCCTCCTGAACAGGGTTGTCCACCCAACTCTACTCTACCACTGCACACCACCTCTCCCTTCATATGCACAACTTACACGGTAATTAAAACAAAACTTTTGTCTCCTTCACCAGTATGCACAGCAATCTCAATCCCAGTACCTCTTGTCGGGCACACTAATAACTAGACTACTATTTATACTAAATGCACTAGAAAATGAGGAAATGAAACACAAGAAACAAAACTAATAAATTTTCCACCTCCTAGCCAACTTGTACCTTATTATCCTCTCCACCATGGGACTTATCACTTCCCAGTTTCAGACACATCGCCCCTACGCAATTATCAATAGTCAGCCTTCTAATAAGCTGCTCAGTTTCAAGTCTATAAATATCCCACCTGATGCAATTGAAAACAATATGTGCAGGCGAGTCCAGTTCCTCGCAAAGGCTAGCTCGCCTATGCATTCGACACAGGTAATCATTAAGACACCTGCGGTCGGTAAGAAGCTGAGTGAGCTCAAAACTCAACTCACCATGTTTCCTACTGACCTACGGCTCGACCCGAGGGATCAACCTCCTTGTTCAGGTGTCCTAATTTAAGCCGTTCCACCTCCACTGCCATTTACACAACAAATCTTTTTGAGCTTGATCCCTAGTTTTACTCACAGCACTTTGAATGGCCTCCTCCGCCAGCAACTATATTGGTGGAACAGAAGCGATTACAAAAACTGTCTCCCTAGCCACCATGCGATAAACACAAGCCATACCTATTGCTAACCTATGCTGCTGGCGCTCCAGCTTGAGCAGCGCAATTTTCCCCTTGAGCACCCTAGCCCAAGCAGGGACTGCATATAAAACCACTGACCATGCAACAATAGCAAGCACTCTTCTCTTTCATGAGTGTAGCCCTCCCACTCTGCCCATGAGGCCTCTAGAAGGTGACCTGGATAGTTGTGAAAATTACATAGCAACCTTCTTAGACTAAGATAGGAGTCAGCCTAAAGTAATGTGTTAAACTGTTCCGGGTTGAGTCCTAGTAGAAAGGGAGTGGTTTGAGACGGTTGTCTGTTGATCTGTCAGACTACCGTTGAATAATACCCTCCAGTGGGGGCCTGGCACTCCATGCGTAAATGCATTTCCACCTTACCCCCCCAAAAATTATTATTATAAATTAAAAAATCCAAATTTTTTATTAGGAAAAATTACATTTTTACTTTCCCGTCTAACTCTATAGCAGAGCCATAGCTTTATAAGGGAAATTATTGTAGTAGGCCTAATTTGGGCATAAGGGGTGTTCACCAGTTCCTGATGTTTGAAACCTAAGAAATCTAAAAAACCAGAAAGAAATTTTCTGCATGTTTGTATGTAGGTGTATATGTCAGTGATGCTCTCTAAATCACCTTATATCTTCAGTACTACTCAACCGTTTTTGACTAAACTTAGATTATTTTTACCATGGGACATTGATGCCATTAAATTTTCACTTAAAAGGTCAAGGGGGTGAAGTTGTACAGCAACATCACCCTCAGTATCTCGAGATTTCACCTAATTAAAGTATTTTTCTTAGGCACATTTAGTAAAAGTTAAAAAAAAATTTGGAAAATCAAACACCCACCCAAAAAATGCTCTAAATAAACTAGTGGCTAAGTGGGTATACTTCATCATTAGTATCCCACTCACACAAGGAGCGCTAGTGTAGCACTGATATACAGATGCTGTATTCATCTACTATGTTGTGACATTACAGGTGAGAGGTAGAATTAAATAAATGAATAATACAAGTGCAAAAATTTATTTAAAGTGGCTGCTAGTACTACTATACCGGCACGAATGAAATATGGTATGCGCACACGCTTTAGTTAGAATTATTGAATTAACAAAAAATATTGTATTTAAATAAAATGATAAATATTTTAAATTATTTTAAATGATTAAATTTTAAATATTTTAATATTAAGATAAATATTTTATTTTAATATTTTAAATATTTTATTTAATTGGGTGTGCAAAGTCGTGTATCAGAAAAAACACCTGATTGGAAAAACATACAACTGTGTTGTCAGGTTTTTCAAAATAATATAATTTTTGGATATAAAATCATTATTCTTAATTGTAGAATAAAATAATTGAGGTGATATTAAGAAATTGAAAGAGACATTTTTTTTATATTTGCATGTCTCTTTTCCGATTCTACATGTCTCTTTTTTTTGTAATTTTTAAAAGATTCAATATTTGCATCTTAAAGTATTGTAAAGCTCATTTTATGAAGATAATAAAACATGTTTTACATTTCATTTCAAAATGAAAAAATGAGGTTACACAACATGATAATTATAAATCTCTCTACTATGAAATATTCTAAACAAAAGCGAGAGAAGTATACCTCCATATTGTTAACAGCCCATTTCTAGATTAATTTGATACAATTCCACCCCTTCCCTTTAATCAGTAAATAAACGGAGCTTTTATGTAAAATAATAACTTACTATTTAAGAGCATAATGGCTGAAGTGTTTTTTTAGATTAAAAAAAAACTTTTCTGAGCCTAGGATCATAATCCATTACACAGTTTTAATATTTAAAACCAACTGGTGAATTTTTAAAGCACAACTAGAATTGTTACAGTTAGGTTTATAAATAAACAAAAAAGACCCATAATTCCAAATCAGAAAAATAAGTTTTAGTACATCTTTAAGTACTGATCAAACGTTATTATCTTTTCAGCCATGGGGACCTTCAATGCACATAAATTCACTAAAATTCAACGTTAAATTTTTGAATATTTTAAACACCAAAAATAAAATTTCTACATAAAAATGAGATAAGATGAAATTAATAAAACATACTATTCAAAGCGAAGATTACAATAAATAAATTTTTTTTTCCTAAAATTAGCCTTACCACAGAAACATTAAGTTTTTTATGCACCAAATTCAAAGTCTTTTTAAAAAATTCACATTTTTTTAATAAAACTGGATCACAAGTGTTGTGAAAACTCCATTGTGTATAGTTCATTGATAAATTTTTACCAGGAGGCAGTGGAACTTTAAAAAGTGATGTTCCATAATTAGAAGTTTCATTGACAATTCTAGAAGTTATCATTGTGTTATTTATTGTAGATGGTCTGCTACTATCATTTCGTATGGTATCCTTTCTCAGCTTTTCCAGCAAGCTACTTTGTCTTGTTTTTTGTAATAAAACAAAACAATCATCTCCACTCATGTTCCTAAAATCAAAAAATAAATTACACAATATAGCGATCAATTTTTTTTTTTTTTTTTTTTTATGAAAACTGAGAAAAAAATAACGTTACTAAATAATGTGCACATGAATAGAATTTTACTACATATAACAAACCAAATTGTAAAACAGAAATGTTGCTGTAATAACAATATCTTCAACTGGAGTAAATACCAGCAATAAAATGTGGTTTAAAAAGCACAACTGTCTTTTAAATATTAATTCTTACTAAAAAGACTGCCTTTTAAATATAACTTCATTGTATGAATAAATCATTTCTTTAGAAGAGAATTTTTAAGATATTTCTTACAAAGGTAAAGTTAATTTTGTTATTTCATAGGAATGAATATGACTAAATAATATTAATATTTTAGGCCAAATTATAGAATAAGATT
This sequence comes from Zanna intricata, assembly GCA_010016005.3. Lineage (NCBI taxonomy): Eukaryota > Metazoa > Arthropoda > Insecta > Hemiptera > Fulgoridae > Zanna > Zanna intricata. The sequence continues at coordinate 6,365 of JAAAKQ030155295.1, read as the reverse complement.
TAATACATCTTTAATTACACAGAACAAAAAAAAAAGGTAATAATTTAGAATTGAGATAAAAGTAGGTAAGTTAGAATGTATTTTTTATCCTGAATCTTAAAAAGAAATCAGTTTTTCTTCATCATCCTCAGATTTTTAATTATGAACCTTTAAAATATTGAGAAACTTCTTAAAAAAATAAAATACAAAAATAATAGTAAAATTAAAATTTCAATTTTAATTTAATTACCTTTATTTCTCTAAGAAATTAAATTATCCTAATTTCTTTTTCTTATTTTCCTTTTGTGTTCAGAAAAGTCTTCTCTTTTTATCATCCAGCAGTATTAGCTCATCATAGATTTATCTCACCTGCTTTGATAATGTTATTCCATCTTGCGCAACCTTACTCCTTGTTTGTCACTGATGTCACCCAAGTTTAAGGGGAAAACATCCATATGAGAATGTAAAAAATTAATTTTCAATGACATTCTGCAGCCTAAATTTTTGTAGTTCTTTAAGAGTTCATTAGTTAGTAAATATGGTTTTCAGCTTTTTCGTTTCCAAGAAAACCAGTTGAGACAGCTTTGAATGACTTACATACTGCTAGTTCTTTATGATTTAGTTTGCTGTCAAATATATTTTCACAAATTAATTTTCTTACTTGTGGCCCAATGAATATTCTATCTTTTAATATGGCTTCACTTAACTGTGAAAAAACCTCAGCTAAGTATTTAAAACTGTCTCCATCTTTTTTACAAAATTCTTCATAAGGCCTAGTTTTATGTGTAGTTTTAAAATATGATCTGCTTCAACAAGGAAAATATTGACATTTCCTTTCCTGGGGAAAACAGATTTCCTTTGGCCAGTCTTTAAAGGCGTAGTGTTTATCTGCAGTCTGACTATCCCTAAACATAAGAAATACATATATTTTGTAAAGCACTCTGGAGACCAAGAAGAAGCCTTGTCACTTTCAGGTCAGCAGTAAGTGTCCATCACACTTGATAGCTTTTAAAATGTTGTATATACTTTCATATATTTCTTTCAGTCTTACAGCATGTGCTACCTGTATAGAAGAAAACTACGAGTTATGCAACAACACTGCCTTTAAGTTTCTTTTTGATGAGTCTTATAAACATTGATTATGTAACATATTGAATGTCCAGTTCAGACATTAGCTCCCTAACATCACGGCAGAGACAAATTAAACCACCTCTTCTAAAGTATTTTAATAAACTTTCATTTTGATTTCTATAATTAAAATTTTAGTATCCTTGTTTCAAAAATTCCATTCTTTAAGATGTGAACCTAGGAGTTCTGCATGTTGTTTTGACTAATACAATTCACAAATTAGGTTGTTCAGTTCTGCTTGTGTGATGAGGTGAGGTTCAGTGTTTAATTCTTCTGGAAAGTAATTAATATCAATTAAAGTTGAGGATTCACCATTGAGCCTTCTGGGAAATCAGAAATTTTTTTCCAAGAAGTTGGGACAATTGGAATCGGTAAATCAACACCAGAAAGTACTGATCTCATAGCTGAATGAATACTTGGGTATGCAATACTGCTTTTATTGTTTGAATTCAAACCAGTAATATTTGTTAAGCAAAAATAGCAGTCATCATAATAGTTAGTAGACTCTCACCAAATCATAGGTACGCCAAAAGGCAAATTCTTTTTGTTACCTTTTACCACTCCAGTTAGTTTCATTAGCATTTGATGTATGCCATATGTGGAGCCAGGATTTATCTTGGTCTCCCAAGGGACAGTCAAAATAACGTTTGTAAGCAGTTTTCAGCAGATTCAATACTGATTTTCATTGACTTTTCATGAATTCTCCTAAAATGTAACAAAAAATATTTGGAAAACTTTTACAAATCTGATTATTATTAATTATAAAATTCAAAATGTTTTAATGAATGAAAGTAAACTGAAATACTAAAGAAATACTTAATTATAAAAATAACAAAGTTTTAATTTATAAATACTTTATTACTTAAATACTTCATAAAATTCTTGGTGAAATAAAACACAGCATTAAACACACACAAAACTTAAAAATTTTTGATGTTCAATAAAATAATACCAAAAGTTGATTGGTCATAAAAATCTTTCACTAAATATATGTCATCACTTATGAAACAATCTTTAAAATAAATAAAATCACTACAACAAATAATGAACACAGCAAGTCATACCAATAGCTTAACTCATACTGAAGAAGATTTCATCACATTGAATTACTCATTACTTAACTCACAGACATGTTTGGCTACACAATAAACGACATCATTTGACAGTTATGTATCAAATATATATATACAGGTTTACAATATGTATCACAATATAAATCATATGTAAACATACAGACTTGTTTGTACGCTGGCCTCCATAGCATGAGTGGTGGCATCTAGATCTTTCATCAGCAGTTTCTGGGTTTGAGTCCTGGTCAGGTATGGCATTTTCACACAGGCTACAAATCAGGGATGATGTGTCCTAGCTGGCCTAATACAGTGTAAATCTTCTTCAACTTAACATGTAGGTGCTAAGCATAAATGGGAAAATATTTATTTTTTAAGTACAGTGTAAAAGTGAGTAGTTTACATACAACTGTCTGCCAAAACATAGTCTCTATGAAGTTTCAGAGAAAAGGTTATGTATTATTCAACAGAAATCCAAAATAAAGAATCACCTGAAGAGTTACTAGTAAATATATAGTTAAATGAACAGCTAATTTATATTACATATTATATTTTTAGTCTATTGTTGCCACATGAGATATATACAACTTTTCATGAAACGAGATTTTGTTATGCATTACAAAAATGAGCGATACTAATTATGAGCAATATTGTGCAATCAAGTTTTGTGTTAAAACTCAGTGAAAATGCTACTGAAACTTTTTCAAAATTGAAAAGGGCATATGGAGATGACACTTTGTCATGAGCCCAAGTTTTAGGTGATTTAAAGTATTTTCAGATGGCCAGGAATCAATTGCAGATGATCCATGCTCTGGAAGACCATTAATGTCAAAAAATGACGACAACGTGTTCAAACTTGTCACTGCCTGTCTCAACACATGAGGGTATGACAAACTAGTTGAAATAGATACAGCGTAAGTAATTGCTGCTATAAAAATTCATTCACTGTATTTTTTTATCACACCTTGTATAAATCTATGTAGAAAGTGCAAATAAAAAACATGTCCAAAAGTCATATCTCTGGAAAGGGCTTATGAAAACAAATTTCAATACATGATTTAAAAGTAAATTTAAAACTTCTGATTTGGGCATAAAGAACAAATATTCAGAAATTAGCAAGTTAAAAGCATTACAAATCTGAACACCCAGTTTTCTCAAAACATGATTTTCTTGTATGTGCTGTTTTTACATACACCTCATTAATCCTTCTGTGGATTCAGTTATTTTGCTACAAATTAATTTGTTTTAAAAACTTACAAATAATACTAACAGCATAGCTACTTAGATTTGCACAAAAACAACAATTTTTAAAGGCAGCATAAAATTTAAACTTGCATCATGAAATGTCAATATTAACCAACATTTATTCATGCAGTTTACAATTTCAACACGGATCAATTTATTTAAAGAATGTTGAATAATGGTGTTTCATTGTTAACGGTTCTGAATATAATTACACATTCCGTAACTAGAATTCAGAATTTCTTTTTTTATTTTATCAAAAATTAATTTGTTTGAAAAAATGACATACTGCTTATCATGTTACTAGGATATGACAGGTTAGTATTTGAAATATGAAAAATAAGCTTTAAAAAAAGTACAGTATTTTAATTACCAATAAAATCAACTGTTTTTTAATCATTATCTATATGTTCAAATATTTTAACATGGATTAATTTATTTTTAATGCCACTAACTAAATTCTGTACTGCTCGACATTAACTTTTCAGGTATAAAATCTGAATGTTATACATTTAATGCTTTAGAATTAAATTAATGAGAAAATAGTAATATTTCACACATTGGAATTAACATTTTATTTATCTTTGCTGGCAGTCAGCAAGTCAAAAAGAATCTTTCTGTCTTAACTTCAATCTAAAAATTAATTTAAATTACATACTTATTTTTAAAGAGTAAGATTATCTTTAATTTTGAATGAGTTAATAATTTAGAAAGAAATCATTGAAAACAGCCATAGTGAAAGTTAAAATACTGTACTTGCTTTAAAATTGTACTTTTATCAATTCATCTGCAAATCTAATCACACACTACAGCGAATCAGTTGGCAGTCTCTCTCACTCTCTCTCTCTCTCTCTTTTTACAACATATTGATTTATAACAAAAATAAATTTTGGCATACTTAATTATGATATGCCATAAAAAAAACTACCTTTTTTATGTGTTATCTGATATCAACATAGAAGTAGCACAGTCAGCATAACCCCCATTTTTTAAAAATAAATTAATCCATAGTAAATTTTATACTAGCTTATTTTCATTGTTAAAGAATAATTTATTTATAAGCATCGTAGCTATTCAATTATTATAAACTAATTGATTAAAAAAAAAAAATTTACCATTTTTTCCTTTTTTAAAATCCACGAACTAAATAAACTATAAAGTGTATAAAAACTGTAAGTAACCTGTCCCGTAGAAATAACAAAAATGAACATGATAAAATTACTTTTAAGTAATTTAAATAAAAACAAATAGAGATAAGCATAAATAAGACAGACAAGCCAGTATTGGTAACTGCAGTTATACATACACATGTGAACCCGCACACGCACACACAAACACACACCATCACACACACACACGCACTCTCAGACCTGGCAGTAGCTGGAAAACTGGAGAAAACAAGTAAATACAAATTAAATTTTAAATTGTATGATGTTCATTTATTACAATTATAGAGATATTATGGATATTAAACTTTGAACTGTTAACAGATATAGATAATTTATATATTTTTCCAAATGAAAAAAATTTCATTATTACAAGGCAAACAAAATAAAAAGAAAAGTATTAATAATAGAAGACAAAAAATAATGATGATAATAATAGACTTAATAAAAAATGCATAATTTAAAACAAACTATTAGAAAATAATTCCAATATTATAAAGAACAAATAAAGTTCCAGTCACCACAAAAAAGAAATGAATGCAACATTAACATGGATACACTCCTAAACAATGATAATAATAATAAAGTTAAATATGATCCTGCACATTAATTCAATATAGAACTTAGATGATGATAAATAACTGAAGAATTAATTCAACAAAATAAAGAATATATAAATAATAGTCCATCTTCAGCAGCATTTTCAGACTTATAAATTTATATAAAGAAAATTTTCCAATAAAGCTTTTAGTCAATTACATAAATGCACCTTAATACAAAATTTCTAACTATACCATTAAAAAAAAATTATAACTAAACAACCTGCATAACCTAAGTTGGCAACTACATAGCTGAAAAATTAAAGCAAATAAATATGACACTAATGACATGGTTGCGTATGTCACTAAGAATATGTACACCAATATTCCAGTTAAAGAAACTAAACAAATAAAATGCATGAATTACTTATTAAATAAATAATTTTTTTTAAAGATTTAAGTTAAAATTATCATTTTTTAAATAATTACTACATATATGAAAACAGTTTCACTGCAGGTTCCCATTAAGTAGCACAATGGCTGAAGTATTAATTAAAAAAAATCCCTTTCAGCATACCAGAAGGCAGAGGTAGATTTCACTGGTGCTAAATGGGGGATAAAAAAATTTCCTCCTAAAAGTTAAGAAAAACTTAAAATTTTTCCCAATATGACAATGGTTGCATGTGAAAAAAGGTTTCACATGTTTAGCATACACACCCTTACAATCCTCTTCTTACAATCCAGCAGTATTTTGGTCATCCCTTGCCATAAGGGTAATCAAAAATTATTTCAGACAAAAATTTTAGGTAATGTTTAAAGGACTAACGACCACTTTAAATAGATTCGATACTGTGCCTATTAAGGAAGGTATGATTTTTTTTTTTTTTTATCTTCGAAACCCCATTTTTTCCGCTCCCTAGGCTAATGGTTGATATCAAAAAACTTTACTTATATAAGTTTTTGGTCCTTATCCAAAGAATAGTAGGAACTTTATTTGAATTTTACTTGAAAGGAAAGTTATAGTAATAGTCTGTTTTTTTAATTTTTTTTTTAAGAAGCCCCCATTTCCACTTCCACGGTCTGATTTTATATATATATACATACGAGGGTAAGTCAATATTTATCCGCAATTTAGTTATATTTTTGTTTATGTTGGGAGTACTGTCGTTTTGCGTCGATGACGCATGCTTTGTTTATTTTTTTGTTATGTCTATGCAAGTTTCAAGCTGCTAGGTTAGTTTCGT
>JAAAKQ030155262.1:0-12855 GCA_010016005.3 Zanna intricata | reverse complement strand
ATTGGAAACTTTTTTCTTATTTTTAGATGTAGAATCCGTTTCCGAGAGATTGCCGTGCAGTTTTGATACACCCTATATAATACTTTTATACAAAGTGATTCACGAATTCAGGACATGTTCTGCTGATGTTGATAAAGAAAAAATTCATTTACATTGTTTCAGAAACGCTTCGCAGGTGAATGTCGGCTGGTGAATGATTTCTGCGCATTGATTTCTGTGCACTATTGTAATACTGACAATTTTTATTTAATAACTAGTTAAAATTTGCCACATTTCGATATGTTTCTATGTAATAAAATTCCAAATTTATACTTCTATATTTTGTTTCTCTGGGCTTTATTCTTACTCAGAATCAAATTTAAAATTTAATTTAAAAGTGTTATATGTTAATTACCTATTTAACAAATTTATTTTATAACGGAAGTAAAAGTCCACAAGTCATTTACCCCAAATTTTTCGAAAGTTATTAAATGTATTATTTGGGATTTATTTATTATTATTTTTTTTTTTTAATTTTTCAGGTCAGATATCATATAAAAACCTCTAAATTTACCCATCTTAATTTAGATTCTAAGAATAACAGTCATCACTTTTGATTATTTAAAAATAATGGTATTAATTAATTAAAAAATATATATATATATATAAAATATTTTCTGCGATATTTAATAAATGGAACTTTTTGGTTGTTGAATTTTAGGAATTACAGAGTCGAAGCAACAAAACCTGGAATTTTAGTAGTTTCACGTGGACGTGGTTGTGGATAAAATAAAATTAGTTGATATAATGATATAAATTACTTATACTACGTGATTTCCTTAACAACAGGTTAGTTATTTATAAGAAATGTTGTTTATTAAGTTATTAATAACTAGTTTTTTTTAAAAAAAGTAGAAATTTAATTCAATCTGTAGTTTTTGTAGTATAGATGATTTTTTTTTTTTTTTTTTTTTTTTTCGTAAGCAAGTGTAAAACATTTAATATAAGTGCACACATAAAATTATTTCAGAGAACAGTACTATTTGCAGTTCAATACGAAATAAAAACAATCATAAGGATTTATAAATAAGAAAAATGATGAAACACTTTGGTAAAAACATTAGAATAAAACCAAAACAAATAACAATAAGATAGTTACTGAAATTGAACAAAGTGAAATAATGAATTGGATGGATGATAGTCACTGTATGCAGCTCCAACTCAATTCACATAAAATCATTAAGCTTCAATATTTGAAGTCGTTTTAGTCTTTTAGCGTCTTTACTGTTGTCTAAAAAAAGAATATCTAAATATGTCACGTGGTTTTATAGCCGGAGTTTATACTTTATACCGAATCGCTGTATTTCTTCTCGAACACACAATAAACCCAGTAATCCGTGGGTCTCACTATTTTTTATGAACCAAGGCGCCTTTCTTATGCTCCACAGTAACTTTTTTGGTAAACGCTGTATTATTGTACTGAGAGAATGATTCGTGAATAACTAAATACAATATCTGATTTCCTCACAACTTTTTCCAGTGCTTTCATGGTTTTAAACTTTCGCGCAGTTATAACGGCAGTGTCACGGATCGGAACTATGATACACAATAAGCCAATGAACAGTTCCCTCGTCGCTGTGTCACGGATCGGAACTATGATACACAATGAGCCAATGAACAGTTCCCTCGTCAAGCTTGTAAACCGACCGTTATACTTCTAGAAAACACTAAAAAAGTCTATTTGCTTCTGTTACTAATTTCTACTTTATTTATAAATACAATCAATTCCTAATAATATAAATAATTAATTAGTTATAAAACTAAACTTTTTCAATGTAAATTGCCAAACGAAAATTCATTCTTCTGTGAAAATAGTAATACAAACAAAGATACAACCTTACTGTTTGTAGTAGGTTCCATAACTTTCTGCCAAATTTGTAAGAACATGATTTTACAGAACAAAGAATGAATTATTTTATATTATTAACAAAATATTATTAACGTAAAAATTTAACAATGTATATCATTTAAATTAGTTTTATATTTATATTAGTTAAATATTTTGTGGAAATATATTTGGGAAGTTATAATAATTTTTATGAAAACCATGTACTACAACAATATGTCATCATTACTGCTTACACGAAAGCTGGATCCTATAGATCCAAATCCGTTTCAAAATAGTCGTGTATAACAACAGTTTGTTAGCTAGTGAAAGCTGTGATCTGTTCAGCCACCAGTCCATTCTTCACACTTAATATTCAGTTGTTTTTCTCTCTTCCCTTACATGAATCTTCCACGTCAAACGACGATCTAGATTAAGACCAAGGTACCTTATACTTTGAGCATGCAGTATGAAAATTCCATCGAGGTGAATCCGTGGACAGTCTTCACTCCTCATTGCCAATGTCACATGACTCGATTTTGCTTGATTAACATTAATTTTCCACCTATATAGCCACTAGATCCATTTGATTCAATTCAGATTCTAATTTATTTGAAGTTGGATTTGGATCAACATCAATATCTAGGGTAGCCATGTCTCTGTAAATGAAACGAAAGTGACATAGTATGATTGCGGAAGGCAGGTTTGAAGGTAGAATATAAAACAGGTCCTAAAACCGAACCTTGATGAACACCTAACTTAGTTTTAGAGAACACAGATAACTCATTATACTTCAAAATACCTTATTATACGTGAAATTACCCGTCCAGTTAACTACGTAGAACCAAGCAATACGGTTGAGGTAGGCTCTTTTTTAACCGGTGTAAGAGGCCATGCAGTCAGACCTTGTTAAAGGCGTGCTGAATATCCAACAAAGCAGTGGAATAATATTTCTTCTCCTCAAGATACTTTAGGATTACCTTAATGAGTCTGTACGCTTACTTAATAGTGGTGTGACCACCACGAAAGCCCAACGGATAATCAAGAATAACTGACCATGCTCAAGAATAGGACACAATCTCCAGGTAGCTTCCTGCAAGAAGGAGGTCAAACATTGCGTCGCATTATCAATATCACGTATCTTTGTCATGGTAATGGTAAGCAAGACAATAGAATCGTCAGACGACAACGAATGTTAGTCGAAATTAGTCGAAATCTCAGAGATGTTTCGCGTTCCAGTCACATCCTACGATAAAATGGATCTATGCCTTAAAGAAAACTCAGAGAATGAATCATCAGTGATCATGGGGCGAGGAAGACAATAGATTGCCGAAGGTCTGACAGGTTGTAGACAGTTTAGGATCTCAATAATAGTCGCCTGTAGACCATCTGACACGTACTCTGGTAGTTCATGACGCTTCAATCTACACGGATATCAGGATGATTAGTTGTGAAGACTGAATACTCTAAAGAAATTTCAAACATAATGTAATTTTTTTTAATTTCTAGATTCGCATTTATTTCTATCTCCTTATATCCGTCAGTTTTCGAGTAATATACATTTTGTTTTACTTAGTAACTACTAAACGAATGTATACCGTGATACGTATTAATTAATGAAAATAATTAACCATCTTAATATGTTAAAGGTTATGTACAATATAAACATAAATTTAGAAGTAATAAAATAAAATAAATAAAAATAATTAAATTGCTTAAAAATAAAACTTGTGAGCATCATCGAGAAAAGTAATTACATTTCAATAAAATAAATAATTTTTAATTAATTATTTTAATAATTTCTTTAATAAAAAAGAAAAAAACATGTTATTATTTTACTGTTACAGAAATATGAAGTAGAACAGTATATTTTACAATAAAGGTAATGGAAAAATTATAACAACAAATAAATAATATTTCATAAATTATAAAAAATAAAAAATATATTAATTAGTTAAAAATATAATGATTTACTTATTATTTATTATATCCCAATTATTTACGAAAAATACGTTTTGTTTTTTTTTTTTTTACAAATAACGTACATTTGGATTTTAATCATTTATATTTATACAAAGATTAGATTTAAAAAATAATTTATGTTTATTATGAATTGAAAAAAAAAAGATTATATATATATTATCATAGTGAATTGAAATTGTTTAATTAAAATATAAAACAAGAATATACATTTTTTTTTTTTTTAATTTATCACAATTATTTAGTACTAATTAATCATCTGAGATATCGAATTCCTTATATAATTTTTCTACAACGAATGGGACTGTATAATAAGAAGAATTAAATCCCTTAACATAGCCCAGTTTTGATATATATCCTGCTGTTGCTGATGTTACTATAAACAATTCTTCCACATCAGACGATTCCTGTAAAGATGGTTAAAATATATATATTAGATCTAATAAGATAAACCTAGACAACATACACAGTATGTCCCATTCGTTTTAAGACTGTGACTGACTATAAAAGATGCATAAAATTTAAAAAAATTTTCAACAAATTTTTTAATCAAAATAGTCTCCATTAAAAGTAACACACAATTTGGCACCACCTTTCAGCCTTTTCATGACTTTCAAAAACTCTTCTTTTTTAATACTGTTTAACTTTGTTGTCACAGCTTCTTGTATCTCATTTATCAACACAAAATCGTCCCCTTTCAAGTCCATCTTTAATTTGAGGAACATGAAGTAGTCAGAAGGACTGAAATCAGGAGTACGGTTATTGGCTATTCAACCACCGAACTCCTGATTTGAAAAAAGTACCATCTCTTCATAACTCGGGTCTAATACGCGCAATTCTTTTACAAAGACGATCCAGCACTTGTTCGTAGAATGAAGTATTCACAGTATTACCTTGAGGAACAAATTGTTTGCGGACAATGCCTTTGGAGTCAAAAAAAAAAGACCAATATTGTCTTAATTTTTGAAAACGCAATTTTTATGGTCGCAGCAAATTTTCGCCACAATTTTCAGCACTTTGGCCACCGAAAAACAGTAACACCAGACATAACAGATCCACCATAAGCCAATTTTAACATTTGTAATGTTTCCTTCGCACTTTTACCGGCTTTAAAGCAAAATTTAATCGCAACATGTTGTTCGTTATTTTTATTTATCGTGAAATTATGACCGCGGTTTTTGTTCTGATACTACCATGTGAACTGCTATTGAACAGCTGCATGTGATCCGATGGACTTGAAACTTTGAATTGGGGGAGAGGAAGATTGTAGAAACTAGTTCCCAAGAATTCATGAAGATAGCACTAGTAGTGCCGATTTTATAGCCACAATTTTCAGCACTTTCGCCACCGAAAAACAGTAGCACGAGACATAACAGATCCACCATAAGCCAATTTTAACATTTCTAACGTTTCCTTCGCACTTTTACCGGCTTTAAAGCAAAATTTAATCGCAACATGTTGTTCGTTATTTTTATTTATCGCGAAATTATGACCGCGGTTTTTGTTCTGATACTACCATGTGAACTGCTGTTGAACAGCTGCATGTGATCCGATGGACTTGAAACTTTGAATGGGGGAAGAGGAAGATTGTAGAAACTAGTTCTCAAGATTTCATGAAGATAGCGCTAGAAGTGCCGATTTTATAGCTACAGTCTTAAAATTATGGAACACACTGTGTATATATATATATATATATATATATATATATATATATATATTATTTTCAGTTTAAATATGCAGATATATTGATTATATTTAGCTATGATATGTAAAAATCACAGAACAATAAACATCATATGAGGCAATATTAAAAGAAATTAAACTTCAAATTTATGTTGAAAGCATTCATGAATTATCACATTTTATACCATAACAGATCTTCTTTCTTTATCTGTTTAGCCTCCGGAACTACCGCAAGGTATTACTTCAGAGGATGAATGAGGATTATATGTATGAATCTGAATGAAGTGTAGTCTTGTATAATCTCAGGTCGACCACTACTGAGAAATGTGGTTAATTGAAACCCAACCACCAAAGAACACCGGTATTCACGATCTATTATTCAAATCCGTATAAAAATTTTTATCTTTTCTAGGACTTGAACCTTAGAACGCTCGACTTCGAAATCAGCTGATTTGCGATGTCGCGTTAACATACCATAACAGATCAAATTTTATGTGATGTGTTTATTCTTTTTATGAACACTCATACCAATTGGAAAACTTTTTAACACAACAAATTATCAGATATTACAATAATAAACCTATTTAAGCCTGATAGAAAGCTCATATAGAATAAAAAAATACATTATACGAATACTCGTCACAATCTACTGTAATATGTAGATTATTAAGTTTTGAGATTTAGGACAAAATGCACAAACTTTTTGAATTTCTAAAAAATCTGTTAAATATATGAAAAACTTAAATTTTAAAGGGAAGCCCATTTATACTTGTACCAAAATTATTTTCTGATACTAACAGATTTTTCCGAAAGAAAGACTTAAATTTAGGATGCTAAGTGAAATGTAAAATTAACTTTAAAAACTAAAATAATTCTTATTTAAATTTTACTTTATTAATATTTTTTATTTTTTTTATTTTGAAGTATCATGTAAATTTTAAATAACATTTGTTCTAAAAAATAACAAATATATGTTGATTTGATATTTCTATTATTGTAAATTTCAACATTATAATTTTAGAATTATTAATATATCATTCTATAAAATTTGTTAGAAAAATTTAAATATCATTCTATAAAATTAACTTAATTTCTTCTAGCGACAAAGATTTTTAACATTGTATCATAGAGTATAATCTAGCAACAATTTCGCATTTTATAATAAAACCCTATATAAAATAACAGCAAAGAAAGTTAAGTTCCTGTAAGGTTATATCAAAAAATGTAATAATTAACGCAGTACAATATTCCAATTCCTATTCTTAAATTGGTGATTAAGTAAAAGAAATTACTAAGATGAAATTTCAAATTAATCACAGTACGATTAAGAAAGTTGGTAAACTCATAATACAACATTTCGATTCAGCATTTACATCTTAATCTGTGAATGATGTATACAGATATGTAAGAGTTTACTTAAAATATTCCATACTGTCACAAATGACATTAGTAGTTCTCAACTGGTTTTTCTAACAGATTTTTCAGGACTACGCAAGAAAAACTCACTGATACGTTCATAGTTTTCTTTATGAACTCTTCTACATCCTGTACTCTTCCCTTTTCACAAAATATCATCGACGAATGTTATTATTTGTACGATCTCAATTTAACTTTATATAAAATGTCCCTTGAATTAAATGTAACTATGAATTTACATCTAACAAACTGCTAAATATAAAAGGCTTACTGTTCAGTTTACAATTTTAATAGTAGCGATATCAAGTGAAAAGATAGAGAATCAATCTACGGCTATGCTCGCAATTAAAACTTTCCTTGTTACGTTTTATCTTAAATCAACATGGTATACCTCATCTAAGAGATATAATAAATTAAACAATTGATATTCTTTTTATTACATCCACTATTTCTACCGGTATTGATAAAATAAAAATTAAACCAACTGTTGAAAATAACTGTTGTTATAAACCATATAAAACCCATACTTTGCGCAAAGTGGCAAGAGATGTGGACGGCTACAGTTAACAACAAACTGCGGTATATAAAAGATTCTGTGTTGCCATCGGTTTCCACATGTAGAAAAATTCGTCGTGAGGAAGTGATCCTTTGTCGATTGCGGATAGGGCATACAAGATGTAACCACGGTTACCTTATGTCAGGAGAGAATACATCATTTTGCGTAAGATGCTTAACTGTGCGTCATATCTTGATAGACTGCATATGTTATTCGTACTTACGTCACAAATTTTAATTAACGCAGCATATTCGCCATATTTTAAAAGACGACAATACAGTGATAAATAGGGTTCTCAGATTTTTGCGAAGTATAAATATTTTTAGCAAATTTAAGTCATATCTTTTCTTTGGTATCCTGTAACGGACCATTTACACCCCTTACGAAATTTTTAACTATTATATAGTTTCTTTTATTATCTGTTAAGGACGCTTTATATTTTATTGACAAATATTATTTTATTTATTTAAAAATTTAAATTTTTATATATTTTTTTTTTTGTTATCTGTTAAGGGGCTCTTACACCCCTTACAGATTTTTAATGAAATTTTGATATTAGTTTTAAGGTTAACTCTGTGTTAGTTTTAAATTTTAGTATTTTTTTTTCTTTTTATGTTTTTCGTGGGCGAAAAACATTAAAAAAACTTAATCATTACAGCTTTCCTTTTTCTTTTTTGGGCAATGTTTGATTTACAATAGTTACCCATTTATCGCAACTAATGATGATTAGTAGATTGAATTAAAAAAAAAAAATAAATAAATAATGACATGAAAATTCTTCAAAGAACTGCAATACACACATTCATATATAATGATATCTATATAGTACACAAAAATATATAATAAAAATAAATAAGTACATACTAAGATGAATCCAAGAAACATTGATAAAGTTCAGGACATACTAAGAAAGATAACGTAGTGCGGTGAGGTATGTTTAGTCGGTAGGAGGCAGGTCACTATACGGATTTAATTTTAACATCTTTGCGAAACATGCTTAGCTCACTAAGCGGGCTAGCTCGGGATAGTTATTTTCCCTGGTTCAAAGTCCGACATACCCCATGATGACCCCATGGGACGTACGTAATTGGTATTCCTTCGTAATTCATCGGAAAAAAATTGAAAGATAACACCATAAAATAGTGTTATCAATCACAAAAAGAAATAAAACCAAAAAAGAAACAATGAAACAAATCTAAAAACGATCAAAAAGTAAATGGGGAGACAAAATGATGAATTTTGACAATTTACAACACCCTAGGGTAGCTGATCCACCTCAAATCTAATAAATCTTATATATGCGGTGGCTTTAGGCACCTAATTATCTCTTCTATTTGGTAAACAAGTCAGGTTAACTTTCTTTTTACCTTTAATTTTAAATATTTAAGACTATTTTTTTTTAGATTACTAGTTATTTATTATTTTCTGTGATTATTTAGTTATTTATTATCAATTTCGACGTTCCACAAGTCAGTCTTTGTGTACCTCATACAAGGTAAAAAAATAATAAATGTTTTTTAAAGACAGCATTTATAATTTCATTTCAAAATAAAATTATTTCAGTATTAGATAAATAGTAAAAAATAACGAAACACTTAAACTAGAATAAATGAGAAGCTAGTTAAGAATAAGGATTATCAAAAAGCTGTACGTATATGTACACAGGGAGCCAGAGACACACACAAACCACACACACACACACACACACACACACACACACACACACACACGCACACGCACACGCACACGCACACACACACACACAAAGAGAGAGAGAGAGAGTTTTATCCGTTTATTAAGACGATGTTTTTCTTAGAAATATTTTAAACTAAATTTATAATTTTATACCAATCTATCAATCCTAAAGCATTGATAATAATTATGCAGCAAAAATCTGTCGTATTTTTCTTCTTTATAATTTTCTGTGTTAAAAATACTTGGTAAAAGGTCAGATGGCCAATATAAATCGCTATCATCCATTTCTAAATCTTTTGATATCGAACACCTTAAAAAAAGAGAA
Source organism: Zanna intricata (assembly GCA_010016005.3). Classification (NCBI taxonomy): domain Eukaryota; kingdom Metazoa; phylum Arthropoda; class Insecta; order Hemiptera; family Fulgoridae; genus Zanna; species Zanna intricata. The sequence goes on along the minus strand of JAAAKQ030155262.1, from coordinate 3,336 downwards.
CATGTTTTTATTATAACAATATTTTAATAATTCCTATAAATTAGTAATTTAAGCCTAAAAAAATGTATTAATTAAATTTATTCTTGCTTTTAATGAAATAATTTTTTTTGTACATATATATACATACATATCCTGAACCCGTTCCAGCTACCGCCGTGTGTGGGTGTTAACTAAACCTGGCCATCTTTCCCTGTCTTCCCACCATTTCTCCTCCTCTACTTGCTGCCAATCGAAGTCTTTCTCTTCTAAGCTCATCCTTCCATCGTATTCTGGGTCGTCCTCAGGGTCTTCTTCCTTTTTTTTCAGCTCTTCCATTCTAAGCGGTAGTCTCTCTTTTTACATTCTCTTTACGTGCCCATACACATTTTCTCTACCCTTTCTCTCATACTCATCAATCTCAAATCATTCCTTATGTCTGAATTTCTTATTCTAACTCTCCTTGTTACACCTTTTATTACCCTTAAGAACTTCATCTCTCCAGCCTGCAACCTACTCCATTCCGTTTCTGTCATTTTCCACGATTCTGCTTCATATAATCGTTTACTCATATAATTTTGTTGTAATGAAACAATAATAAATATAGCTGTTTCTTTTCTTTTTTTTTTAACTCCAAGACCGCAGTTAGATATTACATCAGAGGATAAACATCAGATATCAGAGGATATTGTCATAGTTATAAAACCTGACAAAGTGAGTGCTTCGAGTCTAATTTTGTAAATCAATTTTCAGAAAAAAGCTGACAAGGAAATTACATTATTCTTGCCCTCATACAAACATTTCATATTTAATAATCTGAAATTATTATTTTTTTTCTTAATCTTCTTAAAGGTGGAAAAAAATTGTAATTAAAATGTATAAACTTTTCTTAAATTAATATTATAATATTGCAGATATTGAAGAATTTTTTTTTTTACATAATACAAGTTTATTAAAACATAATAAATATTTAACAATTTTTTTTTTTTTGTTTATCTTTGTTATGATAGCAATAATAATTTTAACAATCATCTGGAGCTTCTTTTTTTACTTTTGATTGTCTCTACGTATGCAGAAATGCATGCAACTGCTTATTTGAACTTACCTTATCATTATGAACATGTTTTACATATTTAATTATTCTTCTTTTGTTGAAGTTTCTTGGTACTAAGAAATTTGACACAGTATTAATACAACATATACTTTCAGATACAACAATTTTCAATGTAATATGCTATAAGCTTTCAAGTATGTAGAAATACGCAGGAATTGAGACTTGTGATTTTTATAAGATAAGAAAGACTTTTTTTTCTTTCTTTTTTTTTTTTTACGTAGGAGGAGGAAAAAGCTCTACCAGCCGAAATCTGCCCGCGTAGATAACAGTGTGGGGCTCTCACCCACTAAATACCTCCCCCTTCATCACAGGGATGGCCGGGATCGCCTTTCGGCATAACATTGGCCACCCTGGCGAGGTGGCAGCAGATTCCCCAACCCTACTGCCCCTCCCGCAGCGGAGCCCGCCGTCGGGGTCCTCTTGGGTTCGTTGGAGCGTGCCGACATCTCGCTTTCAAAAAGCCTCCACCAAGAGGCTGCCCTTCCCATTCTACTTCTACCCTAAAGCGGCGGCACGCACATTTAAGATGCGCAAGTGCCTCTCCCCCACCCGCTTGCGACCTCTCAAACCTAAGAGGGGCCCGAATACTTCATCGGAAATACCCCGACCCAGTACACTCTTGCGTATGTAGATAAGAAAGACTTAAAATATTTTTACTTCACAATGTGAAGTTAAGCAATCTATTGAATATTCATATAATTTATCTGTTATTTCTGTACGTAAAATAATGATCTATATATAAATTTATAAATACTTTTAAATATGATTCAAATTTGTAAATACTTTCTGAAAAGTCTCCACAAATTAAAACATCATTAAATCTGAAAAAATTAAAAATTGAATTTTTTACAAATGTTTAATAATTTAGTAAATTTTTATTTTACGGATGAATTCACGTCTATAACCCTGCTATATATTTAAATTTATATTTTATATATTTAAATTTTACGATCGAGTAACAATAATTATATCTGCAGTTGGATGTTTTGAAACATTTTTAATCAATATGAACAGTTGCTGTTAAAACGAGTTATTACTCAATGAGGTTTACATAAAAATATGAAATTTCTTTAAATAAAGAAACTGAACCGAGGGATAAATTTACTACGAACTTCTAAGTCATTATCAGGTAAATCGGAAAACATTTATAAGAATTGTAATTGTAAATTCTTGTCAATTAATCTGTTATTACTTGTATTTAACTTACTTTGCATTCCAATAAATATTTTTACTGTTCTTCATGTTCAACCTAAAAATTAAATAAAAATATTTAAGAATATGTTACTCTGAACAAATTATACATACAGACCCATACGTATATATATATATATATATATATATCTAAAAAATAATATAAGTTAAACATATGATTATGAAATAATTATAGTTGTCTTATAGAAAGTGAAATTTTTTCTTTAATTTGCATAAAACAACATTTTTTATTGTTATCTTTTTCGGTTTTGTTCATAAATCACTGAAATGGGATTAAAAATGTTTAAAAGAAACTTATAGTACAAATCTATCTTAACAGTGGTTAAATGTGATTTACTTAGCATAATATTCTATACCAGTGAAGATTTAAGCTCATATATATATATATGTATATATACACACACACAAAAACATATATACTATGAACGCGCGCGTGTGTGTGTATGTGTATGTGTGTGTGAGGGAGAGATAGAGAGAGAGTGAGATAAACCCCACTGGGTTTATTATCTTCGTGCTTGTTTGAATAATATTGATAAGTAACAATAAAAACCTGTTTGTTTATAAGAATTGTTAGTATAATTTTCAGAATAGCATCTTGTTTGAATGTGCAGTATGCAGGTTTCATAGTAGTCGATCTCAATTTTTAAAATAGTAGATATAGCCGGTTGCCTGTCCTTTGTACGGGTCAAAATATATTTTGTTGGTTCTCAACGTTGTTTTTCGACAAACACCACGAAAAGATGACCGTTTATTGATTCTATTTTTTCATAATTGTTCATAGTTCTGAATCCTATGCTGAATAAACTGCTGTTCTGAAAATTACAAAATACTGATAATTTTTATAAACAAACAGGTTTTCATTGTTATTTATCAAAATTATTCAAACAACACGAAGATAATTAACCCAGAGTATTTCAGATACATTGGCAATTTCTACCAGAGAGATAACGCCCTGGCTTTTGCCAGCGGTAAATACAAGATTGGATCTCTCCTATGAGAAAATAAAAGTCAAGCCAGCAGTAATCATCCAACAG
>JAAAKQ030155261.1:0-30856 GCA_010016005.3 Zanna intricata | reverse complement strand
TAAAATAGATCTTCTTTGGACTTCACAGATAAGCAGTTCAGTGAAATCAGACATAGCGAAAATTTACAACTGCAATATTAAATTCACAAAGTCCGTCTACCGATGTTTATTGTTCAACTTCCGAGAGCAAACTGTTTTGGCGACTAGAGCGACAAGAGCGAACGGAACAAAATTTTTTATCGCGTTGCTATGTCGCTCCGTTGTCCCATTCGCGATCTGGTCGCTCACGTAGGACAGTTCCATAAAGAAACTAACATTTGTTATTATCGCGTCGCTCGTGTCGCTTACGTAGGACGTGGCCTAATAATTGAAATTTATACGTACTGTGAAAAAATTATTAAGAATATTGTAGCACTCGGGAACGCAGGCAATATTAAATTTCAGTTTATCCAGCTAATCTGTACGTTCTTCTGCAAGTGTTATGAGAACGTTGAATTATATTCATTAAATGCAAATTTTATTTGTTAGCAGCTCAGTTTAATTATTTATTTTGTTCGTTATGGTTTTTTAATCGCGATTAAGGCTTTTACTCGGGGAGTTTATTTTAATTTATCGGGTATCGTGATTCGATATCAAATTTTGTTTATTATCTCTATTACAATCGTTTAAACGTTGTTGATATAACGATGCGATAAGTAAAGATAAATTATATTTCAAGATCCGAGATCAATTTGTTACAAAAAGAGTTTTTTACTATTTTTCGGGCTTTTTTTTAGTTATTACGTGTGGAGATTTAAAAAAGAATACATATTTTTCTTAGTTTCTTTTTTAATAAATGAAAAATAATAGTACGTAGAAAAAAAATTGATTCAATTTTATTGCGAGAATAGAGAATAATATTCGATCAATTTTTCATCGTTAAAATTTCTCACGGTCGGAAACTTTTATTAACATGCGTTACAGGAAAATTAAAAGATTTTTTGTTTTAAATCCTTTACTTAATCTGTTGCAAGTTCAATAACTGTCTCATCTCATTACCATCTTTTTCGCTACATCTACTTTTTTACTTCCATTACAGAACGAACTCGCCCCATACTAAACTACGAGGTGTATTTCATTCCGTTTCGTTAAGTACGATCGACTTAAGTTAGGTTTATTTCGCTTAGACTCTTGATTTTAATGCGGATTTGTATACTAGATGGTGGATACCGGTGTTCTTTGGTAGTAAGGTTTCAATTAACCACACTTCTCAGGAGCGGTCGACCTGAGATCGTACAAGACTACACTTCTTTCACATTTATACATTTCATCCTCTGAATTAATACCTTACGGTAGTTCCGGAGGCTAAACAGAAAAAGAGATAAGAGACTTGCGATGTTAACTTTTAAGATTAGCACGGTCCTCGTTGTTATGCGGAATACGGATTATCTGCCCCAATAAACTTTTTCTTCAAATTATTTAAGCGTACGTTTTAAAATTAATTTATAAAGTTAAAAAAAAAAAATAATAACTTCATATATTAATCGCGTATTTATTTACAAAAAGGTTTTTATTTTATTCTCACACATTTACTTTTTGTTTGTTGTACAGTTTTAAATTTTCTTAATAAAACTGCAAAAATATGTTTTAAAAAAATGATTCGGGTAGCTTTAATATAAAAGTGAGTAATGAAAGTTTACTATTTGAAGAGTAACATTTACAAAATATATATATATATTTTTTTACTCGCATCGTCGGCTCCGAGTTTATTTATAGAAATATAATATTTTTCTCGAATAATTTACCCGCAGCGTTATCTTTTTCATCTTCATCGTCTGTAAAATTGTTAGTTCATTTTATATCAAATAGTATAAGCGATATTTTAACAGTCTCGTTTTGTTAATTTATCTTCATAATTTAAACTTTTTAATCATTTATTTCTGTTTATTAAACATATATAAATTCAAGTATATCTGTCAGAATTCTTTGTGATACTTACAATTCCTTTATTTATTTTTTTATGTATCTTTTTAACAAACCATTGTATCAACAGATCTTAGATTATTTTGTTAAGTAAAGTGTATATATACTTTATGGTAACATACGTTGCTCAAGTTCCGATTCATTATTATTATTATTATTATTATTGTTTTTATTTTTTATTATTGTTAATTTTTTACGATTTGTTCCTATTTGTGTATTTATTTTTAAAAGAATATTTGTTCATATGACGTAAAAGTTATTATTTGTAATGTATAAATATTTATTTAATTGTTATTTAAATATATTATAAATATCAAAATAGTTGTTAAATGTTGGAATCAGTTTTTGTGCATATATTAGGTGAATATGCGAGTGTACTTTTTTTTTATTGTTTGTCTTTATTAAACAATTTTTGTAGCTTATTTTATTTTATTATTTTACGGATATCTGATATACAGTAAAACCCTAATTTGTTTTCTGTTAGAGTCTTCAATATTTCGTCAAAAGATAATAAGAAGGTTTTCTTTTTCTTTTTTTTTTAGGCTGTTATCAGTGCCGGATTTACCTCTGATTTTTCGGCCCCCCACCCCAAATATTTTTTTCCTCAAAAACATAAAATGAAGACAATTTTAGTTTCATTAATAGATATATTTACACATTACACACATTTAAATTTCTTAAGGAACTTAAAATTGAAATGTTAACAACTCCAGTGTCGGGGGCCCTTATCCGAGCGGGGCCCCAAGCATTTGCTTCTACGTAAATCCGCCACTGGCAGTTATTGGGAGATGTCAGGAATAGTAATAAAAAGTAAAGATCGAGTAGAGTGAATTGCGATCGAATCCGCCTGATTTCATAGGAGCGTTATTTTAATAATTAAAATTACAACACATCAAAGGTGATTTTAAACGACCAACCTTTTTTTTTTTTAAATTGGATTCGCTTCATTTTTTAAGTTAATCTAGATTATCGTGCGGAATTAGTCGTTCGTTTCACTCGGTTTTTTATTCCTTATTTTTTGAACGCTCTCGTTTTCTCTTGACTGTATATGTAACTTTTTTTCTGTTATTTGCTGTTGAAAAAAATTAACTTTAACAGAGATTGTGTCCGTTCTTTCTGAACGGTACATTAACATACGTACTCGATCGTTTCAGAGTCCCAATTTTTCAGCCTTATAATTAATCTAGTATTCTGTTCGGTTGGATATTTTTATGAAAAATTATAGATTTATTTTACTGTTACATTTTACCGTATTATTTGTCACACGGGTGTGAAAAATCTGTATGCAAAGTTTTACATTGTGTTTTTAGCGATGAAAAAAATAAGTTTACCGATTGCACATTATTGCTGTAATGACCTTGAAAACTAATCGTATCGGGAACGAGAAGCGCGGAAAAAATTATCGTAACGGGGAATAATAATTTATTTAAATTATTTTATAAGCGCTAGGTATCGAATGAATACATCGGATATGTCGATTAATCGGTTTTGTTTTTATTATTATGGTGTACCTTTGCTGTCTTTATAATGACGAACAGACTTAACTTAAATTATGTTTTCTTATATTTTCATTTCGTATTATTGCATTAATTAAAAAAAGTAAAGACTTACTTTACGTTTAATTTATTTTATTCACGTATTAGTGGCATCTTTATCGCCCCTCGAATAAGTTTACAAATGTTTCACCGATCCCTTATTTTAATGTATGTAGAACATTTGGAACCCCGTTGTATATCATATAGTAAATTTTTACAGAATTTTGTCGGGGAGAGATTAACGATACGATGCGATTAGAAACTTTCAGGTAATTTATCGACCTTCACAGATGGAGAAATATGTAACCAGAGATGGTTGTGTAGAAATGTAGGGTTTTACTGTGTACTTGTACCGACAAGATTAGAGTTTTGCATTACCTTATATAATTTGATGTGCTAATAGTTTCTCTTCAGAAATTAATTGTGCAATAGTGGTGATATTATCATTTTCATGATTAGTTCTGGTTTTAAAGATGTATTAGGGTTTTATTTATTTGTTCGTCGAAGATCAATTTTAATCAAATAAAATAGTGGAAATAAATAATGGATTTGTTTTGGTATGTTTTTATATACCACAGTAACATAAATTTGTGCCAAAATAATAAATATATATTGCATTTTTATATACATATATATATTTTATAAATATGTAAACTTTTTGAAAAGTTATTTTTAAAAAATAAGTAAATAAAAACACTGTGATTAAATTTAAATTGTGTTTTTTTTTTTTGTTTTTATCATTTCATTTTCCATAGAAAGCATGTTTTCTTTCCTTATAGTCCTTTTTTTTTTTTTTCATTTTTGCGTGCATGATTTTTTCGCTTTTATTATTTAAGCATTTAATTGTGTAGCCGTCTTTTATAATAGCCTATTACTAACCGCAGTTTATTTAGTTATTCTGTAAATTTATTTAAAAATAAACTTTTAATCGCTAATCATTATTAAAAGTCCTCGTTCAGTTCTCTGTACATATTTTAAAAGAAAAGAATGTTTGAAGTCAAACGGGGAAACGTTACTGCTATTAGTACGGCAGATTTTCTCCGGTTTAATTTATCTTTTTGATGTATATCTTTTGTTTTAATGGTTTTCAAAATTAGTATATTATTATCTCTTTCTCTTTGAATATTACTCGTAAAAGCTATCTATCGTAGAAAGAAAGAAAAAAAGAAATAAATTCTTTTATAGTACGGATTACTGAGACGCAGCGCTTCATTCTCAAAGCTGAAGGCTACTATTAGACGTTCCAGTGTGAAGCTACTCCAGAGATTTACTAACAACTCACATTTACACTCACGCTCGTGTTCGTGCTCGTTTGATGACCTTCCGCATAACAGGTAGGCTCATTTCCATTTAAATCCCGTTTCCTTCTTCTTTTCTTTTAAATTTATAATTTTAATTGTATCTACATTATGCGTTATGCGTACTTAGTGTAAATATCGTATTATATATCGATTATGCGACTGGTTGTTTGTTTGTGTAACATTTGCGTGTAAATAATGTGTATTGTGTATTATATTTTTGTATCGAGTGTTTAACGATCAAATTTGTTGCTCGCTTTACTTTTAGAAATTAAAGAACCCCCGATTTTCTGATGTTGTCAGGGGCAGATGTTATTTCAAAGAGTTCACCGTTATTTAGTTACGAAAAATTAATGTAAAATAAAAAACATTTACAGGGTTTAATTTGAGAATTGTTAAGTGTGTACATTGCAGAAGTGTTACGATAGGTTTGAATGTTCTTTTAATTTCGTGTAATTTTTTTATTTTATATTTAATCTCAGCGCATTGCGCACGCCGAGCTTATTATATTTCATTTGTGTGTAGATGAAATAAAAAAAAAAAAGAAAGAAAGGTGAGACTTTTGCCCGGAATCGAACACAGGACTACGATCTAGAAACCAGGGCTACGCTTATCAGCCGACCGATTAACGAGCGATAATCGCACGGTATGAGGTCTGAAGTTTGTGAAGTACGGCTTTTGAAAAGCTCCAAAAATACTGTCGTGTGACATGACCCGTATAAAAATGAGCGTCATTCTACAACATGCAGACGCTTGCATCTCGGCATTCCTTGTATCGTGCGATGAATTTGTCGTAATTTCTTTTTTCTTATATACGTTGTTGCACTCAAAAAAAGTTTTAGCACGATTTGAAATTGACATATATACACATTTTATACCCTACAAGTTCAATATTGCCGTAATGAAAATCGGTAAACCGTACATTAATGTCTGTTAAAACAAAGTAACTGAAAAAAAAAACAATTTTTCTTCTAAATATTCCATATTGGTGATCGTTTATCATAATAGTGAAATTATAAAAAATAGCATTTTTTAAACGCGTAAACATAACTTGTTGAAATAATCTTGTTACTTCAATTGTAAATACTAAATCTATTAGTATTACTAAAATCTAAAATACTAATACTAAAATCTGTTAGTATAGTAATTGTATTACGTCGTCTGGAACATGTTGGATAAGCCCAAACTTGATGGGAGAAATTATCGTTCGATTTGGTACATCTGATTTGAGTTTTCGATCGAAATATGATTTTTTTACTCGATGAATTTTTTCCCTCCCCGATCGTTAATAAGAAGATAGATAGGTTGGTAGGTTTATTATTAGATTTAGTTTTAAATTTAATTTTTGATTCGACCATTTCTTAAAAATAAAGTGAAACTCTATAAAATAGATGCCGTTCTTTAATAAATCGCCCAAGTCTAATAATTGTACGCGCATTTCCATTTGTTTGAGTGAATGTGCGTACCGTCTACACTATTATTTCATGAGCATTTAAGTTAAACATTTAATCATTTTTATTATCTTTTAACTGTAATCAAACTACCGAATTGTAGAATCTGTGAAAAGGAATCGCAGATTGTTCTCTTGTAATATTTTATATTGCTACCAGGTGAAGGCAAAATTCAAATTCGGTGCTGTTTGTACATATTAGTTATACATTGTTTTCACCATAAACTGTCGCTTTTATAAAATATTCTCTCGTTTTGTTATGTAATAGTTTTAAGAGTATTTTTCACAATTTTTCAGTTTTTCTTTTTTTTGGAGAATTTTGAAATAATTATAGTCATCTTGATATCTTCATCTTCACTTCACTTTATGTGGAGCTGTACGTTATGATCTGTTATTTGTTTTAATGTAAATTTTATTTTATAAAAAATTTATCTATAGCGAAAAGGGGGAGATGTAAAGAGGCAGCCCCAGCTGCACTTCTACTGCCACTGCTACGTTTATAGCCTACTGGTCGTAATGTAATGAATTTTTTAAAAAAATACATCTTTGATTCTTGGCCGATTTAACTGTGTAGGGTGATTTTAGATACGTTTCTTTGACCGTTAACCGAATGGATTTATTCAGACGTCTTCGTGTATCCTACTGCCGCGGATAAACCAGAATAACAGCATTATTCTTTCAATTACTTCATAAATTAAAAGAAATATCGCCCATACTTCTCTATCCGATAATTAAATTTCCCAAGGCTTTTTTAAGCACTCTGACAGTAGAATTCCAATTCCGGTGTTATATAGATTGTGCTATAAAAATAATTTTTTTTTTTTTAATATTGAAAAATAGTCAAATCGGTAAATATTGTGATTTTTAATATGATGAATGCTTGTTGAGAATCGTGTATCGTTTATGTAAAACAGCCCGTATTGTCTAGGCTCGTTTCACGTAAGTAAATGAAAAATAGAAAAGAATTTAGTTATGACATTTTTAAATATCAGTTAATTTCAGATAACTGTATATCAATTTACCAAACCTTAGTCGAGCGGATTGTAATTTGATTTTCTTGTATCTGTAACATATTTTTATCGGATTTTATTCCTGTCCTTTCATCGCTTCACAGTAATTTATACTTTCAAAACGATTTGACGCGATTTTTTTTGATTCTCTCGCGTTGATCCTATCTATTATTAATAATCTTCCATTATTTTTTTAACAATTTATCATCAGCGATATCGTCGTTTATCAGTAGCGATTTATAATCGGCGATTAATAATCGCGATAGTATGCAGCGAACTTCCTTAAGGTGATGCAAGTTCGGCTGCTTGATTTGAATATTGGAAAATTATTTTAATTTCAAACTTAATGTAACTTACTTTCCTGAAGAATAACTTGGAACCTAAACTCAGGAAAGGAAATGCGTTGTTTTGTGTCAAATTTGTACAGACGCTTGATGTTGATGCAGTTTTCTAATGAGATTCATCTCTGTTTTTTCTATTATGGTCGACTAACTATAATTTGATTGCGCTTGAAACATACGTAAGATGAATTTTGACGCCTAGTATTTTGAATTTATAATACAAATTATTTTATATCCTATCCTTTTGTCTAGAAAAAAAAACCTTTTGATAGACTGCTCGGTTCACTGTATTTAATGAGATACCCTTTATATACTTTGACACTGGTCATTAAAAATTTAGCGACAACATTGTTCTTTAGTAGAAATCAGAAGCGAGTAAAAGACTTAATATACGGAAACAAATCTAGTTTTAATAATGTAGCACTTTTTGAGAAAAAGGAGGATTGTGAATGAGAAGTCAAACAGAGAAATACGACAGTGAATACAATACAGTAATTTAAAATATACTACGAGCTCCAGATATATATTTATTGAGCTGTTGAATTTGTAAAGGATTTTGATTTGTGTTGCAAAACGGCATTTTGTTGTAGTGACTTGTTCATGGTAATGACTATTGGATTATGTTCAACTACTTAAAAAAGAAAAAATATAGAAAGGATGAAAGATAAAATAGATATAGATGAGCAGACAAAAAAGAAAAGAAAAAATTCACTAATACAGATCTATCTTATGATTAGAAAAAAAGTTTCTTTAAAATATTTTTTTCTAGTGTAATATTTTGTTGTAGCAAAATAAATGCCAGATGGAAACGTGCAGATGCTTTTAAAATGTGATGCAACCTGAAAGTGTGGAAAATTATAATAGGTTAATAATTTAAAGATGTGATGTGGACATCACATGACTTCCTTGTACACCTATTAAATTACATATGTTACATTTTTTGCTGCAATACATTTAAACTTATTTCATCTAAAAGTGAGATACGATTCTCCAATTCTTTAATAAAGTGGGACAGTTACACAATTGCATTGTGGTGGATACCACAGGCATCTCGGTTTTTTGTGATGTCCGTATCAGAGTTTTATAATATTTCATATATTAATTTTGTTTCACGTTGCTCAAATAGTTATGTGGTGTAAGTGAGAACATGTCGGATTCATAAAAATGAAATAATATTTTCTTTCACTAATAACTTCTGATTTTTTTGTAAATTGGAGGTTAATAATTATTAATAAATCATTATATTTAAATTAAAAAAAAAAAAAAAAGGAAATGAATTCTGATTTGAACCGATGTGCCTTAAAACATAGAAAAGCTCTCAATGAGGAGTTATTACTGCAGTTAAGAAAGAGTCCAAAATCAACTTTTTTTTGGATTTTGAGCTTTTTTGACAGTTGGTCCAATCAATTTCAGTCAAAAGGGGTGTTGCACAACTAGTTGTTGCAACAATTCTAAATCCAAAATTTCAACATCCTAGCTAATCATATCATGTATATTTACATGCAGACGTCAAAACTAATGAAAATTTGATATTTCCATTGAAATCTGAAAACCACAATTTTTCGCGATCACAATACTTCCTTTACTTTATACAAGGAAGTAAGAATTAAATAAATTTTAATGTATTGAAATGGAGATAAATAGGAAAACAGAAGAATTTGCAACAGAATCTTCTAATTCTGTTTTATTAGATATCCAAGTTTAGAAATGGAGGTACAAATGTATGAAACCTATAGAGCTGGACAAAAATTGGGGTAGTCTGTATAAAACTGATGAAATTTTAATACTCTGTATGCTGATATTAAAAAATGAGCAAAAAAAAATTCACGAGTAATAGCATCGATTCGATCATGAAGACCCAAAAAACAACTAATATTTTTGGTATACCTAAAATTATCCATTTTGTATTTTGGTTTGGCTGTAAATGTGACAAGAAATAATAAAGTTGCTTTCTACATTTATTGCTACTTAACAGTATATAACTCTTTACGACTATAAGCTTATTTACTAAAAGTTAAGCTTTTGAGAATATTAATTTAAAGCTGTGTGCTTTTTTTAAAAAAATTACTGTTTTATAAGTATAATTCAGAAACTATTAAATTAACTGTGCATGTAAACTTACATATTACATTTACATACATTGTATGTAAATTTTTTGTATGCTATAAATAAGTAGGGGCAATGTTTCTTTTGTATTTTATACATCAAAGAGGAAAAGTTAAAAACTGAATTTATGTTCAAGAGTTATTTTTATTGTTAAGAGGCTCCTAGATATAAAGCTTACTAACTTGATAGTGCTTGCTTTCATAGGGTCAGAATGGTTTTTTATTGATTTATAAAGATGAATTAATTGCAACAAGCTTACTGAAAATCATTCAGTCCAGAGATTCACATCATCTGAATGGCCAATTTCTTAAAATTTGTTAAACTAACTGTGTCCCACTTCCATGATTTCATCAATATTGTTTAATTCCCATCTCTAAAAAATTCCTACACTGGTTCAAATAATGAAGTAAGGCAAGACCGTACAGTTGAAAGAGCCAAAAAATTCTGAATTTCAGATTATGTTTTTTTATTTGATATAAGCTCTTATTTTAAAGCTAAGTACAAGAGCATACATTGCCTTGAGGAAAGAAAGCTGAATCTTAGCTTCTCTTCGTTCAGAGCTGGGATCCTGTGTAAAATGTGGCACTTTTACATTTTTATTGAGCGACAGGTAAATAAAAGCCCCTTTGAATGCCCGAGCAAAAGAAGGAAAGTAGGTAAATATGAACCAGAACACTTGTTCTTTTCTATTATGAAAGAAAATGAATAACCCCCGTAGCTTACGATTTAGTTAAAGAAACCCATCTTGTACATGCATTTTAGACTGTTACTCCACATGTTATATTTGCTCAACATTCTCAAGAGTAATTACTAATGACTTAGACAGTTGTGTGTCAGTTATTCATCAATGTGGATCCGTGTCTTGAGTAACATGTGTTCTTGGACACTAAATATGAGGTTTTTCCCTCGTGTGATAAACATTCATTTCAAAATTTTGCTTGAAATCGGATGAAGATTCTACAATGATTTTTGAGCAATGCTACTTGACACCGGTTCAGATATCATAATATTGAATCTACTTATAATTGGGAAAAGGCTAAGCCCCTATATACTTTACAAGTTCAAACATGTCAAAACTAGCATCACAAATATTATATAACCAGAAAGATAATATAATTCTCATTCTGTATTAGATTCTTATGCTTATTGGCAGATCTGAGAGCAATATGTTGATAATTAGGTAAACATTCACTAGATAACATTAGTAGATAAAAATTCTCATCCAATTATTGTAATGCATACAAACCGGGACTAGATTACTTTAGTGTAAAAACAACCTCGGTTATTTTATTGGGATGCAGACAAATGAATGCTACTACAATAATTTATGATCGTATATTCTTTACGCTAACTTTACCTCTAGTATCCTATCACAATTTATATTTTTATAATTCAGTCTTTTAAACGTATTTATAACATTGATATGCGTTACAGTAAATATTAAGAATTTTTTTTTAAATACTGAAATACTTGTACCTGTCTAGCTAGTAATTATTGTGACACACAGTAAGTTAAAGTTATGCTTTACAATAATGTATTTAATACTGTCACCAGTAAATGTTTTCAGGGAAGTCAACAATATGCATGAAGAAAAATCAACCCCGTTTACAAATTCTAGGAATGATATATTACAATTAGATGATTCACTATGTCAATTCTGCAATTATGTATGCAGAATTATAAAACAAACAAAAGTTCATAAATATAAATAATTGATATTTATGAGCATAAATTATAAATTTCTTGTAAATTTTCTTACCAGTAATTCAGTAGGCTTAATGTACCCTTTCTGCTGAAGCAATAATTATAATCTGTTGCCTAGTCTTTTTATTTTTCCTAAAAATACCATCGGCTGACCAATTTAACAAAATAAGTAATTATTCTAATATAATTATTTAATTCTTTTAAATTAGACGAATTAAAGTATTAATTAGAATCAGATTAAAAATTTGATCTATATCCAAAAACTCTTAGTAGGCCCGATTAAGCTGAAATTATAAAAAAATTTTAACAAAAAAAGCTATAATAATAATAATAATAATAAAAACTTTGGCAATGTTAAACAAAAATATTGATAGTATTTAAATAGAAAAAAAATATTGTCCAAAATTTTAATGAAATTGTAGTTTATTGTTATCCAGGAACAGTCATTTGACTCCAGTAATCTGTGATTATATGAAAAACTCCAGTAAAGTTCTATTTATAAATGTACATTATAAGTATATCTGAGTAATAATTGAGTTGTTTTCATTAACTAAAAAGTTGAAAAAATTAATTTCATCGGCTACAAAATGAAAGAGTTAAGCGGTAAAACCTAGAGCAATAACATCTCGATTTTCATCATGAGATTTTAATTCTGATGATGTTTGACATTTTTAATAAGTTACAAAATTCCTGAAGAACAAAGCTTGCGCATGAGAGTGTGTAATTTGAATATGACTGTATTTATATAAATAAAGGGATCCTTGGGGTCAACTACAATAAGTTAAGTCTATAAAAAGCTTATAAAAATACTTATGAACATTATTTGTGTTAATCTCATTTCAATCATTTCAACAACCGGTTCCAGATTTTCATTGAGAAAAGAAAATATTAAAAGGGTAATTAGAATAGTCTTTTTGTATTTTTATATGATCTTTTCATAAAGTGATAATTTAGGTTATAGAGTTAAAATGAAATCATCTCTTCTTATGTCCTCGTTACACGCCCAATCTCTTCTTGCTAGTCGATTGACCAAAGAAGTTTATTTCAGTGCTTTGAGGAGCACTCAAATCTTTTGTTTTGATACCTAAGCTTCACAGTCACATAATAGAAAAAGCATTCTAGCGGTCCCATATAACTTTTAATAGTTATATTTCTGGCCTGATTTGTGATGAAAGCATCTTCATCCATTACAGAAAATAGAATACATTCAAAATTCTCTTGTCAGGTTCAGCATCATCATCATCCATCCACCTGAACTATTTAAAATAGTGTCAGAAGAGTTTTAAAGCATGGCTGTACGAAAATATTATTTCATTTTGGATAAGCTTTGTTTTATGGTAAGTATGATGTAGTCGAGATAATATTACGTAGTTGATGAATTCAAGAAATTTTTATTATTCATTCGAGTAAGGTAACTAACTTATCGTGGCTATTTAAAATGTTTTTTTTTTAATGGAAGTATTTAAATTTCTTGAAGAATGTACATTTCTGTTGCAACAGTCTTAACTTTTTTCTTTATTATAAATTTATTAAGTCTTTAATAATAATTATTATTTGGCAGAATGAACCGATGTACAATTTTACATTGATAATAAGTAATACTATATACACACAACCGTGTTTTAGGTTTGATGGTGTACATATTTTTAGCCGCTTTTCTATTTTATTTAATTGAATATCTGTAATGTTTCAGCATGAAGCGCGCAAGTTCACTATCCGTTCTTAGTAGCCCATCCCTTGATAACAAGGTAAGTTGAGTTGTAATTATGTTCTTTATCGTTTAATCTAAAAGCAAATTGAAATGTTATATTTGAAACTGCTCTTTTCATCCAACGGCAAGACAAAACATAATAATGCTTGAAAATCGTAAAAAAATAATCTTTTTCAAATGATATTTTCAGGAAATAAGGTTTTAAGATCCTTTCAAAAATACAAACCGAATTCAGAAGATAATACAGCGACTGCAAAACATACTGGGATAAACATAATTACAAATGAGTACAAAAATTAAACTGAACTAGTTGCGATAAATACTACATAATCGCATACCAAAAATAAAAGGGGTAGATGCAAGCGCTACATATGTGATGTGATTAACACTGAACTATTTAATAAAAACAGATCATAAAAGCGGTTAACATTTTTAATGTAACTGTAACATTTTTTAATGTTTACATCATGTGCATTTTGTAGGTCTTGCCAAGATATTAACATGAACGATGTTAAATTTAACATAACCGTTGTATTAAATGAACAAACACAACCTACATTCAATATATTCCTGAATTACATCATAATTAATCTTTTTAAGATGGGTGTCATTTAACTCCAGTGAACAGTTGCTTTGAAAGGTCCTTCAAAAAGTAATTTTTATTTGATTGATTTCACATCAAATAATGTTATTTGTTTATTACCTAATAGACATTCATTAGGTATTTACTTGAAGTTGAAAGAAGCTAACTCCTCGTTTATATAAATACTACTTTGAACTATTATAATTAATAAGCTTTGGAAAGGCTAGCCCCTAACCTTCAGAAAGGTACAACTGCTACAATACATGATGCAACTATGAAGACGTTTTTGTTGTTTACAGTCGTACGGTTTTGACACAACTATATATGCTTTTGATTTTTCATTTTGTGATGAAATAGAGCTGCTATTCAAGAGTTTCTTTTATTTTGGATTTTTTTTTATAAAATACAAGTTTTTTCTTGAGATAATTTTTCTAATTTCATCACCAAGTATAATTTTGAATGTTTAATTTTATTATATTCATAGGGTTCTGACTGTTGATGAGTGCACATTTTGCTATGCGTAAAGAAAAATACGTTCTGTTGCATATTTGTGTATATTTTAGCAGTTTATTTTTGGGTTTATTGTATTTTAAATAGAAATGGAAAACAAATTTGATTTGTTTTTTCATGGAATGTAGTACTTCAAAACTTAATTTAATTTATAAATTGAATATATGGATTATATACTATTACCGCTCCTGCTGATCTCCATAGTGGAACGGTAGTATACCTGCCTTATCTATGGAAGTTCTGGGTCAGAATATACACGTCAGGTGTGGTATTTTTCACACGCTACAGAACTCGTTATCATCCATCGTAGTGATTATTACTGAGCATCTGCTGTTGTCGCAATCGTATGAATTTAAGCTAACTTTGTGGTCATCATAATCGCTTAGAAATTATATTAAATGAACAGATAAACATAAAATTAAAATATGTACTATAGACTAAAATAAAAACATGTTATAGACTATTTGTGCTATCTACTATTACATATTAAAGCATGAAAGATTGTTTGCTTTACTGGAAATTTTTACATCGAAGAATATAAAAGAATAAGCTTAATTGCTATTGCCGAGCTCATTTAAATAATAATACCAAATTTTTATTTCAGTAAGAAGTTAATTACAAAAAGTAATTAAACAACATTTTACAGACATGACCATGAAATGGGGTTGTCTTCTCAGCTTGAGTTTTTAATATTTAAAAAAGTCTACTGTAAACAAACACAAGTAATCCAATGCTATTATCATTAACGGTTATGACAAATAAAAAACGATGATAATAATCTGTACAATACAAGAGAATCATCAATCCGCACCCAATCTAATGAATGTAAATTTTATTAATGTAGTTTGATTATGACCTTACCATTAAATTATAACTTTCAGTACAGCGGAACTCAGCGATATATACTTCTCTTAATTTCGAAGCACCCTGGATAGCACACCAACATATTCACATACTTCCATATTTGACTGTTAAGCATTAAATCAGCTATTAAACTACATCTGTAAGACCAAGCACACCTAATAAATCTTATCAGCCTTTTCCAATCCTTTCCATTAAATAGATTAATTATCTGTCGCCCAATTTAAAATATATATTCTTATATATGCTACTATCGAGCTAAAATGTGATATATGTTTTCTTCCTCCTTCATATTGAACATTATGCATAACCACTGCCCCCCCTCCCTACTCGGACTTTTATTTAATCTCCATACTGCACCCCACTTTCTAAATATTACTGACATATCGGTTTTGTTATATTCAATCTTCAAGTACATGATCCAAATGACTGTAAATATTGCGAAATAATTACTTTTCCACACGCACCATCCATTTCTCCTTTAAAAATCCTTCTTCATACGTGCATTGATACTGGATTGGCATTCAGCTATACATTCCAATCGCACATGCTATCCACACCCTCGCTAAACTCCCAGCCATATCTTTTCACCATTGACTTTCACACCCTATACTATGCGATATTGTACTCTACATGTTTAATAGCAAGTTTACACTGCCAACAGTCTTCTTTTAAATTTAATATATTTATAATTCATACTAAAAGTAAAATCAAATAAATTAATCTTATCCGTTTCCGAGTATATTACATAATTAGGAATGAACTGTGGCAAACAGAATAACTTTTTAATAAAAAACCGTAACAAAACCTTTAATTTATCAAACATGTAATAACCCCAAACCTGTCCCTCGTACATTACCACCATCTTCGTTGTCGCTTCTAAAACATCCCATTTACTTTTCACTGGTATTTTATTATTAGCCAAAAAACCGCTCTACATATTATTCAAACCATATTTGGTTACCAATACTTGTTCCCTTATGTACTTTCCAAAAGACAGCAAAGAAGTGAAAGTAAAGCCCCCCAAGTATTTGTACATATTGACCACCTTGATTTATTAATTTCCCCAAAACCATCTTTCATGTCTCACTAACTGACCCTCTCTCTCCTGAAGACGGTAATCTCTGTTTTCTCCATATTAATTATTAATCTTCACTGTTCGCAGTATTTTTTTAGATTGTTAATCATTATCTGAAGCGCTCTTGGCAAGGACACCAGTAGCATCAGGTCATCAGCATACAACAATCCTTTAATATTACGATGATCAATCCAAACACTCTCTCCGAGGCAATTCACGAGAGCATTGATAAAAAATGAGAATAAAGCAGGTGACAATAAACATTTCTGCTTTAAGCCGCTAAAAAAAATGTACTAAACCCTTCAGTTAAACTCTCAGATCACCACATAGATGCATGTGTATTTTTATATAATTGTCCATTAACCCTACAAAACTTGAAAGACAACCCATTTCATATAACTTATATAGAAGCGCCGATCTATCTATGCTATCAAAGGTGGCCCTAACATCAGCAAACAGACAGTACACCTTATCACCCCTATTTCTAAGTTTCAAATTAATTAAAGTGTGCAGATTAAATATATTGTCCATAATAGACTAACCTTTTCTAAAACTAGCTTGACACTCATTTATTAATATTACAGCTTATGATAGTAATATTTTTATTATTGTCTCCTAGCCACTTTATTAGTCTGTTTAATCAAATACCTGATAATAGCTTTGCTATTGGGTTAATAAATGAAATACCTCTGTAATTCTTAACATCTGACAGGTCTCTTTTATGGATCAGGAATATAATTCCTTCCGAAAAATTTCCGGGCAGTTGACCCATCTCTAAAATATTATTAAAAAATTTAACCAGTATTTTATTGAAATCCTTTGGTGCAGCTTTGTAAAATTCAAAGGGAATCCCATTTCTACCCAGGGCTTTACTTTCTTTTGCTTTTTGCAAGACAGCATTAATTCTACCTCATCGATTGGAGAGTCCAAAGTTTCATCTATCCTAACTGTTAAGCATATGCGACTGGAACAGCTCCTCTTCCCACAGAAAGTAGACAACAAAAATGCTGCACTCACTCACTTGCTGTAATTTCCCCTGTACATTTTAAATCCACTCTTTTTAATTATTTTAACTCTTTCCCAAAAATCCCATGAATCCCCAAACTCTTAGAAATTTTTCTTTTACCCCTTTAAAAATATCTGATTTCTTTTTATTACAGAGACTATGATAATTCTTTCTTACTTCCAAATAATTAAGGCACATTTGTTTTGGGTTAAATTGTCTATATGAATTTAAACAGGCAAAACATTTTTTCCTAGCCTTTAAGACATTCCCAGTCAAGCCATTTCTGCCTACTGGGTTCTTTAATGCTTCTACATTAATAATCTGTTCTTATTGCCCACCACTTTAGTAACTTCTCTTCGAATCGCCACAAGCTTCCCCCTTTTTTTATTCCTAGTTTCCCAACAAAAGTCCTTGTGTACTATCATGCTAATTCCTTTTAACCTCTTTGTGTCTTTTAATATACACAATATTGCTGTTATATGGCAAATGCGCAATAATGGGAGCATTATCCTTTCTTTTACCAAGTGTAAAGGCCTGATTAATCACTTCTTGTCGATCTATTTGTAACATATCCATACAAAAGTCCCTCACAATCCCACGGCACTTGCATAGAATAGATTTCAGCCCCTTGATTATTAAATTATTATGGCGTGCGTGTCCAGTCTTTGTGGTTATCAAGCTGGCTCAAACTTTTCGGTGTTTTCTTCCTTCAAAATCTGCACTTCTTTCAACGATTTATTTTGCTCCACAAGATCTCAAATTGCAGCCGATATACCCAAAATATCTTCTTTCGTTGCCAGCTTGGCCAAGTTTTCATTAAAGAATTCCTTCATTATCGCTTCCATACTTTGAAGCAGATCTACATTTTCAAATCCAGGAATTCGTTGCTGCTTGGTTCTCCTCATCAGGCAAATTAAATGGACGATCCTGTTTTTCATTTTGAGACTGCAGCATTACATCTTTATCCGTAGTTTAAACAAAAGTTGCAAAGAAACACTAACCACTCGGTACACAATTTAAAATATTATAAATAATATTTTATTTTTAATGTTTTATAAAATAAAAGAAACCGATTTGACACAGGAAGTGTGTCAGATTTAATGAAGTACGCAGAAGGTATTATTATTATTATTAACCATAAGCAAAACACAGTTAGTCATAACACATGTATCAACAAGCAACGCTGATAAACGAGCACGCAGCAGCATGTCCTTACTCCACCAAGGCTAGAACTCAACTTCTCTGCCTGGTTCAGTTGTTTTTATCTGAGCCGTAGTTCTGTTCGGTAAAACATCAGTTTTAAATATTTTGCATCTGCTCTATTAAAGACAGACTATGGAAACATAATATTATCAAAGTAACATTAATACAACTCCTTAAATATGGAAAATCTGTATCAAATTTTGCCTATCACTGCTTGTAATCCATTAACTAAAAAATAATATACTTTTATAAGTAGACAATATTAGTAAAAAAAATGTAAGTATTACTAATAACAAGATTTTTTATTTTTGCGACTAATTAAGTAAATCAGTTACTTTTTTTTATCATTTAAAATACTAAATATTTTCTTTTGATAGACATTTGAAGTAGCTTTTTGATTATTCTGTGGTACAGTAATCGTAACACCCATGAGGATCGGCCATTGCTTTTCAGTTAATGGGAAGAATTCAAATACTTCTTTCCTCTAGTTTTTATTCATGAATTATTTATCGGCTTTAAAAGTATCTGGATTTTATATTGCGTACAACCCGATTTTCGCATTTCATATAGATTAAGTGTAGCAACTGAAAAGTTAATTCATAACATTTTTTGAAAATTTGAATAAACCTCTAAATCTGAGTTGAGTTATTCTCGAATATTAGCGACAGATAATGGACAGACAGAAAAGAGTGAAACAAAGATACACGTTATGCTGACGACATTGTTATATAACAGAAA
This sequence comes from Zanna intricata, assembly GCA_010016005.3. Classification (NCBI taxonomy): domain Eukaryota; kingdom Metazoa; phylum Arthropoda; class Insecta; order Hemiptera; family Fulgoridae; genus Zanna; species Zanna intricata. Next base: position 11,820 of record JAAAKQ030155261.1, on the reverse strand, counting down.
GTCTGGACTCAGTTACCTGGAATAAATAAAATGGAATAAAGATGAGGAGAGAAAAAAGCAAGATACTAATATATATGTTTGAATTATTTAATTCATTTGAGAGTGATTTAAGTTTCGTTAAGATAAGTATATTGTGGTATTATATAATCGATTTTTTTTCGTTTTTTGATATAGGCAGAGGAGAGCAACAGTTCATTTATGTTAAAAAGTCGAACTTCAAGTATAGAACATCTGAAAACTAAGAAGAATGTTACACCTAGTATAATATAATAAAAATAATTATTTATTATTATGAAAAATTATTATTTATTTGAAATAATTAATTATTGTGTAATTTAACATATATAATAAAATAATAATTGTAATGTAGTTACACCTGCAGTAGATGTTTTCGTGGCTTGCCGTAATTATATTAATTTAATAACAGTTAAATTAAAAATACAACTAAAATAATAGCTGATATAGCCTAATAATTAAAAGTAAAAAAAAAATATTATTAAATTGTGCAACTAGGATGCCTGAATACTTACGATAATATTGTGTTTCTTTATTATATTAAGTTATGCAAATATATGCACATTATCAGGACCGGTTGATGTTAAATAAGTATAGCTGATTTTTTTTTAAATTAAGATAAAATTGCCTTTTCGATTAGTTGAATTAAATAAATATTTATCTTTCCTCTTGATTATCCTACAGTAGGAAGTCTGGATCCATTTTGAAATTTTACTTGCTTGTTTACTTGTTATTTATTTATTTATGTTAATATTTAATTTAAGGTAAAAATAAAGTAGTAAGAAAATTATTTTAGTCGACATTAAATGAAGTTCTCGACACCTGTTGCAAGCCTTAAAAAAATGCAACATTAACGGCAGTTAAACCAATCCGATAATTACAATGACCATCACTTCCTTTATGGCAAGCATTCTTGGCATTACGTGGAACAGTCACATACTTGTGTTGTTTTATAAAAATTATTTTTAATCGGACTTCATAAAACTGTTATTAACATCATTTTTTATTCTTTTTCTTTGTGTTAAAATGTGCAAAAAAATCCATTATAATGCTAAAACCAAATATTACTGGTTTTTTTCCGATTTCATGTTATGTATGAATTTAAATTTTACATTTTAGTTTTTTACAGTTTTGTGAAAAACTGATAAAAGTATGCTTTTAAACTTTTTTTATAAGATGCTAAATTTTTCTTGCATTTGCTTGACATTATTATGAAACATAACAATAACTGCTTTAGCACTAAAAGTCGCTAAGCTTCTGTCACCTGTTAATGAATATGTATAGTGTTTTTTTTTCTTTTATTAGCATCTGGAAAAGAATCTAAAAAGATTTTCATAATATCTTTCAGTAAAATATAATTTGAAGAAGATATGTACAATATAAATTTGGTTTGTCGAAAAAGCATTAATGGTGTAATACTGCTCCTACAGTAACTGTTGACACCAGTTGTTTACAAATTAAAGATTTTTCTGAATTATTATAATTTAATATGCATAATTTTATTTTATAAATAAAATACATGCTTAATGAATTTTTATGTATCCTCAAATCATTTAGTTATTTGAATATATTATAAATTTTGAAATGGATTTAGACCTTCTGAATATAATTCTGTTATTAAAAAAAAATTGAAAAAACCTGCAGAAAATATTTAAAATCAAATAAATAAAATATGTGAATATCATAAAATGTCATTCTATTACCTAATTTTCTATCTGTGTTATTATTTTTGCCACATTAGTTAGTTAAATTTAGGTAAATTTGTAAATAAAAGTACAACCTCATTAGTTCAAACTTTGGTATCTGAAAACATCAAGTAAGCAGAAGATTTAAAAAAAAATTTATTTATAAAATATTAATCTGATAAAACATTGATCGGCTAAGGAACTGCAAAATTCCTTAATAAATGAAACAAAATGAAATTACTTTAATTACGTATAATTGATATAGTATGTGTAAAACACTGTGTGAACATTGTGATACAGTAATTACTTTTTCTTTGAAAAAAATTAAAATGCTATTTAATTTGACTGAACACTTTTAATTTATTTATGTATCGTTAAAATAAATTTATTTTCATTTCCCCATCGTGTTCTTGGTTTAAAAGTGAGAGATTCGATAGGATTTATGTATATAACATATAACAGGATGGTCTTCGTGACCTCAATCTACAAGAGAATGCCAGTCGCATGTGAAGTAAATCTAATAATCTCTGTTTAACGTCACTAATAATTATGTGTTATCATTTTTTAACTCTGTTGATAAAGAAATATAGACATTTCCCTAATAAATAAAATTGCACAGGTATGTTTTTAAAATGAAAAACATATTTCTAAATGCCTTTTGCATTTTTATTAGTGCTGTTCACTGCTAGTTTTTGGCAGTGTGTAATTTCTGGCATCACAGCTCATAAGAGTAAGGCACTGGAAACTATTTTTTACAATTATACATATATAGCCAAGTAGAATGTAAAGCTTGATACCGTAAAAATCATTCTAAACATAATGTCAATGCGTAATTTAATTTTTTATGTTAAATTGAATTAGTAGGGTTGTACTGTATTTATTAATTTTTACAATTTTAAATAACTAATAGAAGAAAATGTATTTATTTTAATGCTAGTTAATTTATTTATTATCAAAATAAAGATCTTGATAGATTGAATCTGTCGAACATCACCCTTTCTATTAATATTTTCAGTAGAATTGGTTAGATAATTATATTAAAAAAATTTAGTTTACAAGTGATTTATTATCTATAATTTTAGATATATTTATAAACTTCAAAACTTATTGATCTTATATTTATATATATAAATATATATAATTACATATTATAACAGTTTCATAAGTAACAAGTTCTGATGTATTATATGAAAAAGAATTAAAGTATTACAAGCTCAATTTTTTCAAATGACCCTGAAGCGGGGTTGACATTACATTTATTTTAAAATACCATCAGATAATTAATTTAATTTTAATATTTATAATTTTGTTCGTTTGCTATATACATTATAATTTTTGTAGCATATTTTTTTACTAAAAATAGAAATTGCACAATAGTTCATTTTACCCAATTAATTAATGTAGGAATGAAGAAGTCTGACCGCAGGTCAAATCTTTTAATCTATCTGTGTTCCCCACCTCGATTCTTTTTTACTGTATTTAACAAAATATTATACTCCAAACTTCAAAACCTTATTTTGGCAGTTATAATTTTGTTAAAATGTAAAGTTTCCTTGTTTACACCTTTTTGCAGTGAAGTTTTATTTTTTTGTGTGTTTTATCTCATTTCTTTGATGTAAATTTGGTTTTGTGATCGGTGTACTTCATTCTTGTTCAGATTTTATTATCGTGATCTAAACGTACTGCAAATTCACCTGTACCGTTCAAACAAACATGTTTTCTGTTCTGACTGTAATCATTCGTTAAATTGTGTAATTATAAACATATAATATATATTTTATTTATATATTAAACAATAAAAATATATTGCATTAAAATAATATTTACGTGACCGAACGCAAAAATATAACAGCTGTAATGAGACATTGGTTATTTTTCATTTTTTACTTTAATTCCTAGTTGTTTGATATAATACTGAGAGCGGTAAAAATGTTCATAGAGAGAGAGAGTTAGATTGTGTACATGCCAACTCATACTATAAAAACAAAGAGAAAAGTATGAAGTTTACAGTTTCTCAATAACCTGTTTGAGGATTAAAGAGATGAATTTTTGTGGCTGAATTTGTCAAGATTATTATTTTTATAATATGTGTATGTATTAATATTATATAAAGACATCATTTGAAAATATATATATATATTTTGTTTTCACTTTTTTCATATATAAACTGTTGTACAAATGAATAAAGAATTTTGGAACCTTTATTATTTGATCGGTGTACGTTTTGTTCTAATTAAGTCGACATTACTGTAATTTTTATATAGTTGTGATTGTATTATTATTATAGTTAATATATTATTTATTTGTTTTATTTAATTATTAATATCAAAATAATAAATGTATTTAATTACTTACTTATTATTATGAATTCATTGTACTGTTTTGTTGGATCGATAACTCTTTTAAGCCAATACATTTGTATATAAGTATTGGTACTTATATTACATAAAGAGTTCTCATTTAATGACGATGGCTTTACATTTTCTCTTATAATATCTATTAATAAGAGAGAATCGATGTGTTTAATTAGGTAAGGGATTATTATTATTACTAAGATTGTTATGTATTATATTTATAATTTTTATTTATAGATTTTGTTTTGTAAGTTAAAAATTAAATTGTATAATATTACACAAATAATAATAATTTTATTATAATTATTATTATAATTTTTTGTATTGTTTTGTTGATAATTTTTTTCTGTATAAACTGCATTTTTTTTTTGTTTCAATATTATCTTTTTTAGTGCACGAGTGGTATCAAATAGAGTTTTTTTGCGTTATAGGTATTTTGCTACTTTTTTTTTCTTTATATAATTTTCTATTATTTCTGGTTATAGTTTAAAACTAGTACACAGATATCAACCGTGCGTATACTAGTTAACGATATTATAGTCAACAAAATATTTACAACTATTAAGGAAGCTCATTTATTGAAATTAATTATCTATGAAACAAAATATTTGCAATCGATTTAACTACTTATGTTGATAAACATAATTTAATTGAAATTTTAGAGCGGTTTTAGTTATTCTTATCATATACGCTGTCGCCCAACAGTTTTCCAAAACAAAATTTTTTTAAAATATTTTGTTTGAATGTTTTACGGTACAGTCGATTAACAATTTATTTGATATAAAATATCAGCTGTACCTCATATGGAAGCGTTTGAAGGTAATCTTGTAGTCAGTCGCTTCCTATATTTTATCATTTTACAAGAAGTAAATCATCATTAGTTAAAAAATAATTAAAACTTATATAGATAGATTAAAGAAATTTGGAATAAAACAAAGACCTATTTGTTATGGATTTCATCGCAAGAGAAATATATCCGCCGCACAGTTAAAACCGTGCTTAAAACACGGTTAAATAAACGTGTTTATGTTTATTTAAGTCGAATTCAAAAGTTTAATTTTATTATAAAGTAATTACTTTGTATTCTTCATTCTGTATAACAGCCGTAATGCGTTTATGTATGCAATCGATTACCTACAGAAAACGAGTCTGTAGGAAGAAAACTGCATTTCCTAAATTTTCCTTGTACATGTGATTTAATGATAAAATTTAAAGCGGTTACAATAATCTAGCGGTTACTGTAATGTTATAGTAACATGGCTTCAAGATCTCTTGTTTGTTAAATAATTTTTTCAAGTTATACTGTATGAACCGTTAAGTTTTTAAATTTTTCAGATCTTACAGGAGATCAAACTTATGACCTAAAATGCAGGTAAGCGTGCTAACGCCTGTGCCGCCGATATGGTAATCTTCATTTTTAAAATTTGTAATTTTAATATTTGATGATGTATTATTTTCTACTCTTGCTATTAATTAAAATTAAAGGTAGGTCTTATCCAGGGATCAATCCGACACCTGTAATTATTATAATTACATTTTAATAATAATTATTATACCGTAATTTTTTTATCAGCTGCGCTTTGTTAATTATCATTAACGCTTTGTTGGGTGTTTAGGGATCTCAGATTCTAAATTTGTTTTACTGTTTGCAGCAGTAGTAAAATAAATCATAATAGATTACTATTTGAAACCATCACAGATACTCCGCCGGGTAGTGTACTACTAGCATTCTCGTTTTTATTTTAAATCTTCAGACTGCTATAATAAATGTTTTTTTACTTTTTAATTCCGTATTTATTTTAAATGCGAAAAGAAAATTAAACTAAAAAGACAAAGCATTCCAAAGTACGTTACGGTATTAGCCATGTAGTATTATTTTGATTTTTTTTTATAAATATTTATTGCTTATCGCTGTAAAATTTATTCACAACAATTTATAAAAAAATAAATAAAACTGTGTATCGCTGTAATTTTCATTCTTTTACTAATTTTTCTTTGAAAAATAAAAAATTATTAACCTTTTTAAAAAAAAAATATACTGTTATACATTTCTTTTAAATTTAGTAAAATTGTTCTTAAATATTTATCAGTAAATTATTGGTTTTTATTTTAATTTACGATTATTAAATTTTGAAAATATACGCACAATTTTTACAGTGCTTGGATCTGATAAATACTTAAGAAATATAACATAACATTTCTATTGTAAAAACATGAATTATATACATTTATGTACTAATATAAGATTTTTATTTTCTGTTGAAATCAATTATATTAAACACACACACACACACACACACACACACATATATAAATACACAAATTTTTGATAAATATTTGTTCTGGATAAAGAGTTTGGACAGAGTTAATTTAATGAAAATAATTATGTACATTGAAGTTTTATAATCTGAATGGTTGAATGCGTGGGTATACTAATAAAAAAGAATTTATTTTTTTAATTAGTTTCTAAAATAAAATATTTTTAATTGGAAAATGAATATTTTTTATTAAATACCTTAAAAGTATTAAATGAAAAGAAGTAAAAGTTACATTTTTTTTCAATAATAATTCTATTATCGGTGTTTTACATACAGACATCTTTAGATTAGATTAAATATATGGTGTAGGATGTAAACGGTGAGAGTAACGAGCATAAAACATTTGATTATCGGTTGATCGAACGTAGAGGCGACATTGTACTTGAAAACATTTGACGAATCGCGTCGTAGGAGTTCTTTTCTTCAATGATACGATTTAGTCGTGTTTAATTTCTTGCATTCCTGTTTGGACGATCGGTAGGGTGTTACCGCCAATAGAAGTAGCACATTATGTGAATCGGCTCTTCTATAAAATCCAAGGTTATTTGTGTTTTTCTAATCGATCAAGCTTTTCATTGTGGCCTTCGTGCTTAGAACTAACCTTGGATATCAATCGGTTGGCGGCATATATTTTTGGTCGATAGTCGTCTGTTTTTGTTATTTTATATTTTCAAAAAATATGAAAGATTAATTATCCTTTTTTTTTTTTGCCCGTTGTTTGTACATTCTGAAACTCTTTGACTGCATTTATACCAGAGAAGGCCAAAAAATTACTGCATCAGGGGCGATATCAGAATATACCTGCTGTGAAATTTAAAGATTTTGTTTACATTTTTTAAATTGCCTGCGAGAATAATTTGTAGGATGTCTGTACATAAATTTTTAAACGGTTTCATTCATTAATCATTTAGTTTTTTTCATTTGTTTTGTAATTAAGAAGAGATGACTACAACAGATTTATTATTTCAAGTTTTAATTTTTTTCTTATGCAAAGGAAGGTGCAATTCAAAATAATAAATTGTTAAATATAATTAATTAAACAGTTGTATAGGCATGTGAATAAAATTTTTATTTTGTTAATTATTCTTATTAAGTCAAATTATAAAAGCAAATTGAATTTATTTAGAACAAAATTGTATTATTAATATTATGTAATAGGGTTGAACTGCTAAAGAGTTACGCTATAGAATTTTGTGCATAATTCTTTTTTTTTAGTCGTGATACATTTATATGTATCTTGTTTAACTTTAACTTTTTTTATGCATGCCTATTGTATTACTATTAAAAAATAATTATATTATTAATTAGTACAAGTAATTTGGATTTTATGAAATTAATTAATAATGAAAAATGATTAGAATATTTAGTTGATTTTAAAAGCATACATAAATCAACAAAAAAAAAATTAATTTGTTTCGAGTATTGAATTGTTTATCGTTACATTTATTATTAAAGATCTGTAATTTCTTCTGCTTTATCAAGGTTAATAATTAATTAATTATTTAAAAAAAAAAACTGTGTTTAATCGCTTATTATATTTTACAAATAAAATTGTAACATTGCTTAAAAATATTATATGTGTTTTTCTTTTTTCATAGTAGTTTTTGTCAAATTATTCAAAAAAAGTTACGTATATATTTGAAAAAATATTTGAGTCTGGATGGTGATCGAAATGTCAACACCTTTTCAAATCTCCTTGATGTTAAAACTAAAAAACAAATGAGTCTGTACCTGGCTGTATAGGACTTTTATCTGACAATTTTACGCCCGTTTAGCGCCGAGTACATCATTGTAATTGTCTGTGTACTATTAGTATTTCCATCCACCCCCTTACATAATATCAAAAAATATCAGAATCTCACCCTTTATCATCTCCGGTGAGGCTTTAGCAAGATTGCCGACAGCAAAATTGAAACGCAAGACAGCCTGGGTACAGCAGAGTTGATTCCTAGTAATTTGAAAGTTCTGCCAGTCTTCTTGTACTTACTGTTGGATGTTGGCGCCTGGCTGGCGCGCTCTCTTTTTTGTTTAGTTTTTAGTGTACACGCTAGTAGTTAGTTGGCTCTGTTCAAGGCAAGGGATTAGACCTTTCGCCTTTCCCATGTGGATTAATCGTTATTATAATATTTTTCGCATTTGTACTTAAATTTAGTAATGTATGTTAGTTTAATTAAGTTAAGTGTAATAAATGTTTAATTTAGTAGTCAAACGTTACAATTCGTTCCAGCGTTTTACCTATACAGTCCATTGTTTTTGATACCAGTTAATTCGGCATGAATTATCACTTACTATAAGAAGTAAGTTACGCTAACAACCCCACAAGTGCACCTCGATTGGGTGCACAGTAGAGATAATGACATGGAGATAATAAATAACAGCCATGGAATTAAATATTAAATTCAGATTTTTCAAAGTCCCTCATAATTTAGTGTGTTTGAAAATGATGAATAATAAAAATTTCTCTCATATGCTATATTCTAAAAGCGTATCTTACGTGTTTTTGGACAGAGTATAACTCAGAATGCCTTTTAGTTGTAATTTGAGTTGTTGAATAAATTACTTACTTTTAGCCATACATACACAGTAAGTATGAAAAGTTACAGAACTAAATTTCTTTAGTCGATACAAGTAGCGCCATCTCTCGGACAACCAGGAACTATGTATTACGATGTCTGACGACTGTGTATTAAAAATTTTATCATGTTTCGTTACTCCAGTCTCAAGTTATATTTGGCCGCTTACGTTGTGATCATATGACCTTGTGCAAACTCGTGACATGGAAGAGAGAAGCGCGATAATATTTTGTATTCAACTTCAAAAATATTTCGTTGAACCTTTTTCAATGTACAACAAACATTCGGTGATGAAGCCGCATCTCTTACTACAACATACAAGTGGTGGAAGTGTTTTAAAGACTAGAGAATCGTTGGTCGAAGACGAATGAAGCAGGAGATCGTCAACAGCTGTAACCGACGAAAAAGTTGAGAAAGTGCACGCGTTCCTGCTCGAACAACCTCATCTACCCTTCCGTTCATAGCAGAAGAGCTAAACATCGGTAAAGACGCAATACGTACAATTTTAACAGAAAAAAATGAACCGCCGAAAGGCGTACTCTCGTTTCGTGACCGAAGAACAATTGCAGGTGCTTCTTCCGGCCAAGACTTCATTGAAACTGCCGATAGCGACGCGAATATTTTGCAAACAATTGTAACTGGGGATGAAAGCTGGTACTTGAGGTATGATCTGTAAACGAATTGCCAATCCGCTGCTTGGTTAAGTCCTGCGTACAAAGACCGGCGAAAGTCGGGAGGCAAAAATCAATAGTGAAAACGATGTTGATTCTTCTACTGTGATTCATCATGAATTTGCCGCAATTGATCAAACCATAAATTTTAAATTTTGTTTGGAAGTAATGAAACCCCTGATTCGTCGAATCCGGCCCGAGTACCAGGATCCGGGAAGTTGGACTTTTGCATGATAATGCCTCAGCACTCATGGCAAAGTTTTAACACGTTATTATGCCGCAAATCAAATCATCATCTTACAACATCCGACATAGCTCCAACAGACTATTTTCTGTTACTGAAACAGAAAATTATATGTTAATAAATTTAATATGAAAGGCCGCTTTTTTTATGACCAGCCATGCAAAGGGCTTGCACCGAGTAATTGAAGGCTATTTCAAAAAGTGATTTCTCCAGAGAATTTGATAGGCTCTACCAGCGCTACAAGTGAATAACTGCAGAAGGGTTGTATGTAGAGGGCTGATGTGATTAAAGTTGTTTAGTTTGGAAACTCTGCAGACATACTGTGTATATTTAGTTGCTACATAAGAAATTTTGAAAAAAAATTGAAATGAAAAATAAAAATTTCAATTTATATAACAGAAATCTTTGCTGTATTATGTCTTCATATGAAATCTTGTATCATCTTATAAAAATAATTTTTTTATTTTACTCATCAGTCCAGGATGATTTGTTTATAAGTTAAGTGCGATAATAAAAATACTTTTTTGGCAACCTGAAATAAATCATTCTAATGATAAAGAGCAAACCTGTCAGATTCACTGAAGAAATTGGGGAAAAGAATGAAGTGGTTTCCTGTTGTGTTCTTCACCAAGGAAAGTACTATTGCACAAAATACAGAAGATATTCACCTCAATAAGCGATAGCTTCACTCTGTTCAATACAGAGAGGGTGGTTGTCTCAGAGAAAGTAACCCTTGACTAGCGCTGCATATACATTGGTGCTTTACATGTATCGCACCCGTAGAAAGATTGCTGTACAGATATAAAGCAGCAGGAAAGACATAAAATTAAACTTCATCTGTAACTCGTTTTTCACACATTTAGATACACAGTATTCATTTTAAGTCAAATTTTTTAGTTCTGCCTATTAAATAACTTTTTTTTTCTTTTTTTTTTTTTTTGTTTGTTTAACCTCCGGAACTACAATTAAGTATTACATCAGAGGATGAAGATGAATGAATTGGTAGCGTGTATGAAAAATGCCATGCCTGACTGGGATTCAAACCCGGGACCTCCAGATGGAAGACCGAGACGCTACCACTCGGCCACGGAGGCCGGCGATTAAATAACTTACCTTTTAAAAACAGGCAGTTAACAACATATGATGCTTTGAAAATGAGCAATAATAAATTGCAATAAACTAGAAAGAAAATACAGTAAAAAATGACGAAACTGTAATTTAAAACGTGCAGTATGTGCAAAAAAAAGATTTGTTTGACATCAACAGTTTTTCACCGATAGATGATTAAAATCAAGTAGAAGATTAACCGGTAAACTATAGAAAACATTTGGAATATGTTAACGAAGAACGTGAATAAATTGTCACATAATAACAGTTACCTTTTTTGAGACATCACATCATATGTCAAGGTTACTCAACATTTTGTAAAATTTTATATTCTTCTGAAAAGGTTAATTTTTAATGAATATTCATTTTTATGATATCAAATTTCTTCATTATTTAGTTTACAAATGCTTATAAATCATTATGTAACTTCATTATGAAAACATTTATAATTTTTACATTAGTAATCATTATCATACACAATTAACTGACCAAAATATTCACTTTAGTTGGGTAATAACAGAGTACTAATAATTGCTGTAAAAACTAACTACCTAAATGGTAATTAACCAAACTTTTTTTTTTTTTTTTTTTATCTGTTTAGCCTCCGGAACTACCGTTAAGGTATTACACTTCAGAGGATGAATGAGGATGATGTGTGTGAATGTGAATGAAGTGTAGTCTTGTACAATCTCAGGTAGACCACTCCTGAGAAGTGTGGTTAATTGAAAAACCCAACCACCAAAGAACACCGCTATCCATGATCTAATATTCAAATACGTATAAAAATTTTTATCTTTACTAGGATTTGAACCTTAGAACTCTTGACTTCGAAATCAGCGGATTTGCGATGTCG
>JAAAKQ030155239.1:0-12856 GCA_010016005.3 Zanna intricata | reverse complement strand
GTTAGACGTAATACACAACAGCGGAATAAGGTACGCCACAGGCGCATTCCGTACAAGCCCGGCTACTAGTCTGATGTCAGAACCCGGAATAATGCCACTGCGTTGTAGAAGGGAGATCCTATTACTAAGATATGCAGCAAATATATGGGCCTTTTCTTCCCATATAAATTATAAAGCATTCAATCATCATTTAGCTGCATTACATGAACGTGAGTAGTACGAGCATAGACGTACAGCACCAGAAAATGACGTCATTTAATATGTCGGCGGCCATCTAGTGACGTCACAAGAGTGCCGACCGGAAGTTCGCCATATTGTGTCGTCAAAAGATGGCGGAATTCTGGTCGGCCATCTTGTGACTTCGAAAGATGGTTGACATTCGGTCACGTGATGATGGCTGCCGACGGACATATTGGATGACGTCAGTTTTTGACGTCGGTACGCTGTCTATGACGGCAATTTTTCCCCAAGTAGACGCACGTCGAGAATTATTCTGGTCATCGTGGTCTCCGCACCGGAAGACGTCATCGCTGCGTTTTCGAGGACCTCGTCGTGGGTTGTAAAGCAGGAGGTTGTATGTGCGTTGACGGAACGACAGCGGCGCGCGGACATGTTGACGGTTCGAGTTTCTGCGAGCGACTGTAAAACAGTTGATGTAGCGGGGGTTATAGTTGGATGCAGTTTGGTGGGGGAACAGTGTAGACCAATGGTTTGAATCGGAAACAAGTCGGTGCATGCACAGCAGTTCATAAGACTGTGTATGTGTCGACTCGATCGTGTTGGAGATTCTAAGAAGGCCGGATACGATAAAACTGTGTGTGGTTAACCCCAATAAGGAAACGAGCATTTTTAATCGTGTTCGACATTTATCGACCAGATGCGATAACAGTATGGTGAACCGAGAGTTTTTTGTATGCAATCTTATCTATTGCAGGAAACTGTGTACGTGCGAACTCGAACGCCTCGGCGATTGTGATTCTAAGAAGGTCTGATGCGATAACAGTGTCAATAAACCAATAATAGTAACTAATTGGTTAAAACCAATCCGATGGAGGAGTAATTGTTTTGTTACATTTCCACACCACCCAAGAGATAGTAACAGCGGCGCATTGCGATTTTTTTAGATTGAAATCTCTCCCCATTAGGCCTACAAAACACTTGTTTATTATGTTCTTCACCGTCGAAGCATAGATATTATAAATTGTATTTTATTAAAGGTATGCAATGGTAAACGTAGAACATTAAAAGAAAATGAGAATAAAAGATGTCAATCGCAGATGACAGTCAGAGGTAAACTTGCAAAAGCAAAAAGAATAGTAAAAAATATGCATTATCGATTGCGTTTCCACACCACCCAGGCGGTAGCAATCACCTCGCGTTGAGATTAATTTTTTTAAAGAGTGAAATCTCTTCCCAGTAGGCTTACAAAAAACACTCGTACAAAAGTATGTGTGATAATTTTGTGTTGTATATGTAATGTTTGTGTTGAAAAGGACAGTTTTAGAATTGTCTTTTGAACTCCACTACATCCATGTAGCACGCTGTTCCTGAGAATATGTAATCTAAAGACATCGGTAAGTTAAAGTCATCATACTCTTCTTGAGCGTTCGGTTTCGGCCAAAAACATATGATGTTAATATTTCTTGGTAACAGTGTACTGATGACTATACTTTTTTAAACATCACAAACTGCTAGTAGTGAACCGTTTTTTTAGTTATAGGTACTATTAAAAAATTCGAACCGATAGATGTTGATTGTTTTCTTTATCCTCTTTCGCTTTTGCATAATTTTTATACAGTATGAAATAAACGATTTTGAGATGCCATCCGCCATAATACCGATCGGTTTTAACGTATTTGGTTTGTGAATCTTCAAACGTGTTGTACGCGACCAGCAGCGGACGCGTATCGCCATCAGTCTCATCGCACGCACTCGCTTCTCCTGCACAATCGGTCGCAGCACAAGAGCTTAATCATCTTCTTATTCTTTTCTATACTAACTACACGTTCACAGATAGTACGTTATTTGACCAAGATTTAGTAAGGTCGTTTAACGTCGTCGCGTCCAGCGTCATATTTGGCGAATCGTTTTAATTTGAACGCTTTCACGTTACCGTCGCTACCGAAAAACCCAGAAAACAGTACATCTTTATCGTGTATAAGTGCGATCTTCTTTTCACCGTATTTAAGGTGGCAATAATACCTACCTTCTTCGTCTCCAGTCGTTGTATTCATTGAATTTCAACTTTAAAATCACGTTGTCACCGTTTTTATCGAATAATGATCGGTTAAATCGACAATATATACATACCGGTGTTTCAACTTAAAACACTCAGGCGTCAGATGAGATGACCAACACGAACATCTACTTCTTTGAACGGAGCCATAATTAGGAAAACGCAGCTACAACAGTGATAACTATGTATACAGTTCAGAAGTCTCTCACAGAATGAACTCCTTCGCTAAGTCACGTCATATTTATATCCTCCCCTCCAACTCTTCTCACCAATAATTATAGAAACAAACAAAGACAAGTTACCCTCACCATTTATACCAAAATTTATAACACTTTCCTCACCATTTGTAACACAATTGATAGTGAATAAATTCAATATCTTATGCTACGAACCTTGGAACCACTACATTCAATAACTGTAATAACAAATATTTTAAATAAATTTAAACAGTAGTAATACAGTATTGTATGGGGGTTTAAAATGTATTTGTTTTGTGTATGTTTGTATATGTGTTGTTTGTGTTAAATATGTTGTATTTTGTCCTGAAAACGACAGTTTATTCAAATTCTACATTGAAAGCATTTTCCGCACGTCCTTTGAATACTAGCTTTAACTTCATTTCGACTATTTTATCCATTTTCTGTTCACTCATCACATCGACCAATCTTTTAGGTAAAAATACCTCAAAAGGCTCACTATCAGCCTGGATTTTACATATTATACTCTTTCCATAATGAGTTTCAGTCTTCCTCCATGAAAGTATTTTGTAGGCTTTATCGGTGGTTAATTCACCGATGTTTTTCGTCTTGAAATTTTTTCGAACGGTTTTCTCGTTCAGATTGTCGATAAAATTTTTCTTGATTGTCCATTATGGATACGTAATCTTCAACTGACGGCTGTAGAATGATTCTAACACGTTTATAACCGGTATATTTTTATCCGTTCGTATTACCCCTCCACATTCGGTGTTCCAAGAAAAGACGCAGTAAATAATTACAAAGAAACTTGTTTAACATGACCAATCCTGTGTTCTAAAAACTGACATGATAAAAAATTAATTGTTTAATTCCAAGAATTGATCCAAAAAAGAATTGTTTTTTCATTATCTAACCACACGAACATGTTTGAACATGCTTATCAAGACCACATCCGGTGTTCCAAGAATAGTCGCGATAAACATTTAATTTTAGAATTGTTTTTTTCTTATCAGCGTACACATCCGGTATTACGCAATAATTGATATGATAAATAATTATTCGTATTTTACATTATTTTCATCATAAATAAATGTTGCGTTTCCACACCACCCAGGAGGTAGCAACTATGGCGCGTTGAGATTTTTTAGAGTGAAATCTCTCCCCGGGAGGTCTACAAAACACTCGTATTTTTTTTCTACAAACTTAATTTTAAATCTTCAGTGAATTCATCGTCTTTTAAACCGTAATAAGTCAGCTTGAACGAATGACGTCGAACGATGTTCATTTCGCCTTCGGTAAATCTGTTTGTGTACCGTTTTGGTAATAACATTTTAAAGCAGTACCATTTATTTTCAGAAGAATCGTATAAGATGACAACAATCCGAAATTCACCGTATAGTTTAAATATCTTTCTCATGTCTAACACTACGTAGTCAATTCCAACATGAAGATCGGTCACCTTTTTATACGGTAGCTTATTCATTAAACAATCGTTGTCATTGAAAACGTTTACAAAAGATATAGCGTCCGCCATGTTTTCATTTGTAGCGCTCACACTCGAATGCAACGAAAATCGTGCAGTGTGGACGTCATTCGATTTTCCCCTACCAACCTCTGAAAATTTAAAAAAAAATTTATTGAGTTCTTTTTCACCGATAACCGTGCAAGCTTACTGGTTGTCCCAGTACAATTCAAATTTTTTTTCGACTAATCATCGCTTTAAGTCATCTCACGATTCCAATAATTAGTTTACATGTACATAAGTAGTCAGACAATCCACGTCCGAAATAGTCGAATTTTTTACAATGTTCGTGTTGACCCGAATATTGCTGATTAGAATGTTTCACCGCTAACATAAAACAATATTTGCATACGACAGTGTTCGTTACAATCGACGTTCATTCGTTAACCAATGCGGTAAAAGTTTTATTTTTCACAATCATCATTATCGTTAGTAACGGTGTACTATATAGTACTATAAGTAATTTATTGTCTACACAACCCGTCTACAGTATCGATTCGTAAACTATGTAAATAATCATGTAGTTTGCTGTGAATCTCATCATACGTGGCTGCGTAATTGAAATGCACTCTAACCGTATTGAAAAATTAACGTCCACGCTTATATTTGTAGCCTGTGGAAACGCAGCGGTTGTAAGTTTTGTTAAATATCACAATGATCGTATACGTCGACGAGGAAAAAATCTAACCGTCCACACCGATGCTGCATTACGTCCATCATTAAACTGCGTTCGGAATTACAAACCTTTGAAGGTTAATTTAATTTAAATTAACCTTTTTCACTATTCTCGTAAGCGGAGTGTACGTGACAATAGTATCGTGAATAATGAGACAGTAGGCAGCTGTATTTGCCGGTATATTGGTTTTGGTCTCGAAATAGATACGCACGTCTACGGTTCCTGTTTTAAGCGATTCGTTCTGTCGTGACCAATCGATAACTGTTAATGGTACGTTCGCTTTGAAATCAACCATAATGTAAGCTGGACACTCGCCCTCCTACTTGTTATAATAACGCGAGCGAAAGCTGGAGAATATTTCGTTCATCATATTCACATCACCTTGTAGATTGTCTTACGGGTAATATTGCGAATTCAAATATAGACGAACGTTTACCAATTCGCACAAATCGAATTGTGTCATGTCTTTGTAGCTTTATCCTTTCTGTCGATCTGTAAACCGAATATTACGTATCTCGGTTTCTCAGTTTGCGCATATGTCTTTACCATCCATTAATGTATGTTCGTTTGCGGTAGAGCCGGATACTCGTAGATTTGCCATGTATGGAAAGCTATCACCAACGGCCTATCTCGTTCTACCATTTTCAACAATTGCAATCGCATCGAATCGGTGACGTGAACATATGGAATTTTCCATGCCACCTTTGTTACCTTCAATTTTGAATTGGCAGATACAAGTGCGCCTCTTTGGTAGATACAAGTGCGTTTATGTTGCTGGAAGATCTAAGCAAATCCAATTCTTGTTTTACATTCAGTATTATGTGTTTCTAGTCTTCGGTAAATCCCATAAGCATACGCAATGGTACATAGAAACAAACTCTTCCCGTTTTCTCTTCCAGATCGAATTCATCCGACGCGTTAAATTTCCATCCGAAGTTTTCCAAAATATTCTCCTCACTTTTACGCAACGAAAGGATATTCTTTATCGTAGTCGTTATTCCCAATTTTTTTACGCGACTCATCTCCGTACCATTTATTTCGTATCGTATCTCCTCGAACAGAAACGGTATTGCGTTTTTCGTCAACGTCGATTCTAGTGCCTTTTTATTACCGGCCTTAGTAGTCAGCGTCCCTTCGACCATAAAAAAACTTTTATGCGGTAACGTGTACACGTCCTGTTAGTGTATCGGTATCCGTATTTCATCGTTGTTATAAGTTGTTGAAGCGTATGGTAGATGAGTGATATTCGTACTGGGTGATTGTGTTTTCGAAAGAAACTTTTTCACCAACGTTCAGCATATCAACCGTTTCCATTACGATTCACCATTGTAAAGCCCAATTTTCTAAGAAACAACACGTTCCGCGATGTTAACGCTTTGGTGTTCACTCGTCGACTGATCGATTTACGTGTGGTTCCGCAAGTGTTATTAAATGTAACCTCACGGTTATGGTCTCACCGCGAAAATTTATCAACTTTCCGTTCTGATCGGTAAACTTCAATGTGATCTCGTGTAAACTTTTCGTATTCACTGGAAGATATATAATATTCTTCGGCGATTCGATTATTTTGAAACCTGGCGGAACGCCTAGTGTAAATTATTGCAGCACGTGACCGTCTGTTCCGTTAGTGGAGAGCCTATAAGATTGCATTTGACGCATACGGTGTTCACGTTGTTAATGGAGACCGGCGTAGATGACTCCCGTGCCATACATCCGCTTTCAGATACTTTTATTCAAATCCCAAAAGTGGTCTTAAGCTATCTTCTGTCGTCATGAAATCGATTGTCGCGCTGCATTTAAGTTCGCATTTTAACGTATTGTTATTCGGTCGCATTTCTAAAATTATTCCGCGTTTATCTTTCAGATCGTTGCTTAATTGTTTAGCGATATCGTCCACTTCGTACGAACCGGTCGTTAAGTTCAACCTGATTCGGATCGGTTTATATTCCTTGTTTTTTGTAATGACGGTAAATATATTGTTGATTCCATCTTCCACATTCTGAATCGAGTTATACGTTGTTAGATTCATTAACACCAGTTCCCATAGGCCATTGGAGAGATCCAAAGGCGGAAAGAATGTAGCGTGTAATAACGATGTATCTCCACTTATGAAGAACATGATGATGCTTACTTGTAGGCTGAGCAACCATGAGTAAGGAACTCAAGACATAAATGACCACAGATAACCGTGTCTATATGCTGTTCTGTTTTGTAATTGTAGTTTATAATCGAATCGTCTGGAAAGTAATGCATCAATTCGTTCGGCGGACGCAAATTTCTGAAACTTTCAAAATAGTCTACAATCCGTTTTCGTTTACGATAACACACCCAACGTATTCCATGACCGGTGCTGTGTTCAAAATTGACTACCACAGACTCGTTAGTCTTCGGTTTTTTGGGTAATGCATCCAACATGAAGACGCCTCGAAAATCGGGTATGTTTAGTTTATATTTCGCATACCACACCAATTCGATATTGGATAGTGGTCGCACTGGTATTCCCTTTATTGGAGACGACGACGACGTCGACGGTGACTTTTTTACCATCTATTCCCGATCCAGTGAAAGGGTAGGGTTTAAGGTGTAAACCTCTCCTTCCTGCGCTTGCTTTTCTTTTCATCATCTCTACAAGATGTTTTATAGTATTCCTTTTTGTGCGTCTTCTTCGTTCTTTTCCACAACCACCACCAAACTTTGCTTTTAATTTCATCGCATTTGTAATGGCCTATGCTGCTGCCTTTTCTGCGATACTTGAATCTTTAGCTTTCACTCGTTCCCAAGCGTGATCGGCTAATTTACGATCGGCTGCCGCTCTGTTTTCGTTGTTACTGTACGTATCGTATATGATGTGTTCTTTACAAGCGGCGTCCAACTTCTTTATACCCGGATCGCCTCGTTTTAGACGTTTTCTTAAATTCGTTTCCGGTCCGCAGTTCTGACACCCCGGAATGTGTAATTCTACCGGCAATAAATCGACGCCTTAGTTTACAACTTTACCGACAACGTTTTTGACGCCTTTTAATGATTTTTCACCGATATAAGATCCAATGTTTTTGCGGCTCCCGCTGTTAAGAGTTGTTAACAGTCCGCTGCCTCGTTTAAGACTGATTGTTCTTTTCGACTTTCTCGTCTTACCCTTGCGGATAGGACGTTTTGACTTCCTCATGCTTCCAATGTTGGAGAGACAATGAACACATTTACTATTGACCGCCACCACCATTTTTTTTCTCTTATCTGAGTTTGGATCCGTGATCGGAGGACGTATCATATTTTTAGTCAGATCCTCCTCCTCATCTTCCTTGTCTAAAATCCCATTAACATTTATCGATAAAAGGGTCTGTTAGTGTGGATGTCGGTGTTTATTAGAAATGTGTAAAATTTAAA
This sequence comes from Zanna intricata, assembly GCA_010016005.3. NCBI lineage: Eukaryota > Metazoa > Arthropoda > Insecta > Hemiptera > Fulgoridae > Zanna > Zanna intricata. Next base: position 4,841 of record JAAAKQ030155239.1, on the reverse strand, counting down.
GAAATACTCATCGACGTATCCTTTAGTCGCGAGATCAATCGATCTTACAGGCAGCTTGGCATTCGTCATAAAGCTTCCTTTGCAATCCATGATGCCGTTTTTCATCGACAATAACGCACTTTTCATACCACTTATTATTTTTCCTTGACTTAATTCCAATTTGTCTACGTAGGACTTTGTAGCGAATTCGGAGTCATTCTTAGGTATGCCCGTGTTAGTGATAACGCTTCTTCTAGCGTCAATTACCGTATTTTCCTCGAAAAAGTTTGTCCAAAAATAATTGACAGTAACGACGTCCGCCTTTTCAATAGGTTCACGGACTTTACATAGTCGCTTATTTCCAAAAGAGAGTGCGTTGGCGTCAGTCGGTAAAACTGGTGGTAAGTATGTATTATTCAAATCGCTATGCGTTACGTACATTTCCCTAACGTCGTTGACGTATCCTTTGGTCACGAGATCAGTCGGATTTATAGGTAACTTGGCGATCGTTATAACGCTTTCTTTGATATCCACAATGCCGTTTTTTCTCGTCAAAAATCCCGTTTGTCATACTCATCATTACTCGTTGATTTAATTCCATATCGTCTACGTACGACTTTGTAGCGAGATTCGTGTTATTCTTCGGTACATCGGCGTTATTTATAACGCTTCCCCTAACGTCAATCACCTCGTTTTTATTGAAAATGTTCGTACGTAAATATCCGATAGTAACGGCTTTCGTTTTTTCAACAGGATCACCGATATCGCATAATCGCTTTTTTGAAAAGGAGATTCCATTGTTGTCCGTCAGTGACGGTATGTATTTATAATTAAATCGCTTTGCTTTATGTACATTTTCTGAACGAAACCATAAGTAGTACTATCGTCATCGTTGATAGGACTTCCCACATTGCATAGTCGTCGTTTTTTGATATCAAAATTTCCGTTGGCAGTTTGGTCGAACGTTTCGACGATACGAGTAGGCGATGGCGTATTAGCGAACGCCGCTCTGATGCGAGAACGACCGAATTTGTCTATGTACATTTTCAGACTGATTAAAATAGTATGTTCCCTCTACTCTCCTTTATGTTTCCGCCTTCTTGCAGTTCTTCTAAGATCGAAACAATTTCGTTATTATGACCGGTATGACCTGCCCGCTTGGAAGCCGGTAAAAGCCTCAGACGATCGCGAAGTTCGTTCGGGTCGTCCCAGTACACGTAGTCCGGTCTAACGTTTTTCTTCGCCCTCATTAGCAGTCCTGATCCGATTATAGGATTTTCGTCGTCTTGATATTCAGCAGATCATTGTTGACGACGAGGAAAGAAATCTTTAATAATATTATTGTACTTGAACTATTTACTGGTAATTGTACGTCCGGTAGTTTGACTTTTATGCGCTTCCGTAAATTCTAATATTTTGTTGCAATTGTGTAGATCCCTATGCGTATAATGTTTGGGCGCGTTCAAAAATATCAATTCATATAGTCGTTCGGTTCCGTTAAAACATTTATTGCCGATAACGATTTTATTTCCTTTGAACACGATCGGCAGTTTTCCAATCATTCACTGATCTTTAACATTTTTCACTCTGTAAAAAATCGACACGAGTGTCGATTTACTTCTATCCGTTAGTCAGGTCCAAGTAATGCTTTGCAAGATTACCCGATGATGATGGTGTCGGTAACAACAACGGTGACGACGATGGATCTACAGGTTTGATGAATTCATGTTGTGGGGTTTTTAAAAGTCTTCTCAAACCGTCGGTGTCCCATCTGGCTCTCCTTTTCACCCGCCGTATTCTCTGTTCCTTCTTCTTCTTCTTTCTTAACAACGCCATCGTATTTTTTTAAAAATGTTTGATTAAGTTCGCGTAGCGGTTCGACAATAAGTTTAAAACGCTTTTCCATAACTTGCTCCGTTTCCGTTATTCCTTACGTAATAGCGCGATGTTTTCTTTTAATCGAGTCTTGTATTCTACTGATTTCCATTACCAACGTCGAAGACGACACATAGACCTTGTACTTGTTCGATCTCACGGTTACGACTGAATGGAAATTCACCTTTCACGTTACCATATTAGTTCAACCGATCTAAAGAACAATGCATGTTTTTTGTTTCTGCGTAAGAAACGTATCACATTTATTAACGAAACGTTCATTCTCTTAGGTCGTTGTCTGGTATCGTAAAGTTCGCGATAATATTTAGTCACACCCTGATGAATGGATGGTATCGTCAGTTTTGTACCAACATCTGTAAACACCACAGACCTTTATACATCACCAACCCACACTGGAATATCCACCACAACCGAGTGATGTCGTTGCGGATCCTTTCTCAAGGTCTTTTTAAATTTGCTTATACGTACTCGATCGCCGACTTTGAATTTCGGTAAAGTAGGCTTTCGATATAATACAGTATTTAATCGTCTTAGAGTGATAGCTTGATTGTTTTTCGTTACCGCGTTCGGTTTCATTCCGATAGTGCGGTGAGTGGTGTACTTAACGATTAATTTCGGTAGTAAATCTAACCTCTCTTATGTACCCTGTTCGGTAAATTTTCTCCACATCATAGTTTTCAGAGTTCGATTAAAACGTTCGATGATCGACGCCTTTTTATCCGAATTTGTAGAATAGTGATTTATATTGTACGAATCTAATAAGCGTTTCACCGTAGGATTGTAAAACTCTTTACCCGAATCTGTTTGAAAATGTGGCACCGGGTGTTTTTCCAATATCGATTTGAGAGCTTTAGCAATGTCCGTACCGGTCTTGTTTTTCACCGTTACGGCGAAAGTTACGTTAGAAAAACAATTTATCATCAAAATGTACCGATAACCTTTGTTCGATCGGGCGTAAGGTAACATTTCTACAAGATCTCCTTGGATTAAGTCTGAAATATTTTAAGTTCAACTCTTCTCGTCGGATAATTACGACGAGCTTGACGATGGAGCTCTTTAGCTGTTGACGGTTTGATGTTCATCATAATGCTGATTGTAAATTATGTGCGTGATAAGCTATTTTTGGAAAAATACCTAATTAAGCACAACGGGCAGGAATGCAATACAGGCCACAGAGTACCGCGGAATTGAGGGGCCCATCTATTTACTATTGCATGCGTCAAAGATGGACAAAAGCACGACTCGAAAGATTTTAAACAAAATTTTTTAAAAAAAAGGGCGTAACTCGAAAACAGTGCGTCTTACGCCATTTTTAACGCGATTTCGAAAGGCTTATCCCAAATGATATTCCCCAATTTTTTAAACCTATAGCCACTAGTTTCATCCGCCTAGGACGCCTTGTTCTCGCGATTCGCCCTTTTTACAATATTTTTTGAAATTGATGATGAAATAAAATGAAAATGTTCTAGGTTAACAGTTTTAATCACTTTTAAATTAAATTTAAAATCATACATCATTACTTTCAGCGAAAGCAAAAATAAAATTTCTAGTTATGAAGGTTGTGTAATTACTATACCGGTTAACGTCGAGTAAGCCACTAAATTTTCATTAAAAATTGGGACAGTATGTGGGTAACAGAAACTACGTAACTTATTCGATACATTAAAGAACGACATGACGTCATGGGTCATCCCCACTTTTTTATCTGTTTTATATATATATATATAGAGTGAATGTTAACAGCAATAAAACATAATTATTTTCATTATAATAAGCCTATGAATTTTGAACGAGTTGATAATGCTAGTAAATTAGTATTTTGTTACAAAAATCCCGACAAATATGATTTAGATTCATTTTTTAGACAATATAAATGATGTTATTGAACAATTATATAGAAAATAAACTTCTTATTTATTTACTTTAGAATTAATTTGCGAATATAATAAAGATGTTTTTAGGTGGTTGCCTCACGCAAATTAGATGTTGAAGAGACGAATAATATATATTATTGTGAAGTCAGTAATACTAAAACTTGTTATCACCGTATGCAGTTCCGTTAAAACTTGTTATCAATTACATTTATTACATTTGTAAATTTGAATAAATATGTGGTTTTGTTAAGATTAAAGGGTGTTATATTATATTTTTGCGGTTTGAATAACAACATGATAAAAAACAACTGTGAAATTATTTTAACTTTTCCTGTTACTGATAACGTGTAAAAAAATAATTATTTAGTTATATTTCTGCAAAGTTTTCCTGTAACTGATAACATAAAAATATTTTAAATAATAATTTATTTTTTCCTACACTAGCATACGATGGATTGTTTTCCAGACTTCATACTTTTTATTTTTCTATACTTTTCTTACACACATATGCAGTTAATTTTTTATAATTTTAATTGCAACGAAAAAAAGAGATATGGAATTGCAGTTGTTTTAGCAATGTTATCTAACGGTTAAAAAAATATCTTTTAAATGGATGTGGTTTTATATTTTTCTTATCGTCGTTCTAGTTTATGCAGTGTAATATTTCATAATTTTAATTACAATGGGGGAAAAAAGAGAGATAAGGAATTGTAGATGTTTTAGCAATCTTATCTAACGTACTAGTCCCACGCTAAGTCTAACTGTTTAGCATTCTTATCTAATACTGCAATAATTTAGTTATGCACTGTAATAATTTATTTTAATAAAAGGGGAGATAAACGTACTAGTTCCACGCTAAGTCTAACTGCATTATTTATTTTTTATTTAAAAAAAAACTTAAGTGCATTCTATTCTCATATATAAATTATTTTTTTTTTAAATTTATTTTAATGAAAGGGGGAAATAAACGTACTAGCCCCACGCAACATTTAACTGAACTCTGTTCTCATATTAATTTTTTTTTTCATTTAACGAATAATAACAGATGTTAAAATTTAATTGCATCTGTATAACTGCATTTTGTTTCAATAA